>JALHCE010000013.1:0-26148 GCA_024340795.1 Tolypocladium amazonense
AGTTGCTTTGGTTATGAGTTCAAGTCTCATCTTAGGCATAGGGACTTTAGTATAATGGTGAATGCGTATGACTTTTAATCATTAAAATGTAGGTTCGATTCCTACAAGTCCTATTTAAAAAGATATTAGCCTATAAATTTAGTAACTATATGAGTAGGTATTATACTTAACAGGTATGGTGAAATTGGCAAACACGTTCGTTTTAGGTACGAATGAGTAATACTCGTGCAAGTTCAAGTCTTGCTACCTGTATAAATATCGATTATATTTAATACATAGTATACATGTTATACTATTAATATAACAGTATTAACATATGTTACGTATTAATTTAATATCTTGTGGACTAATAGGTAAGTCATAAATTTTTGGTATTTACTATTGAGTGTTCGAATCACTCCAAGATAAAAAAAGGTGGTTATAGTTCAATTGGTAGAGCAACTGTATGTGGCACAGTAAGTTCCCCGTTCGAGCCGGGGTATCCACCCACAAAGCCTCAATAGTTTAATAGGTTAAAACTCAGACCTCATATGTTTGTAATGAAAGTTCGATCCTTTCTTAAGGCTGCCTTTTTAGGACTAGTGTAAACTAGACCTCTACTGATTCTACCCCATATAGGGGTTAGTATACAAAAATCAGTAAGGTTTAAATACAATATAATTTTTTACCATGATAATAATTTCAATTATAGCACTTTTACTTTCTAATGCCGTTAACATAAGACGTGATATATCTATTCTATATAATAGAATAGCTATGCTTATTTTAGTTTATTGTATCTTAAACGATTTATCCTCTTTAACTGTAGTAACCAAAGGTATAGGTTTACATGGAGGTTTATTGTTAGTTACAAATATTACACAAATATTTCATATATTCTTATTTTTAGTAAGTATATTAATATTAACATTAACAAGTTTTTATCCTAGAAAAGTATGAGTATCTGAATACTCATCTCTAAAAGACTTGGTATTATACAAATTTGTTTATTATAACACAAAAATAATAAATAAAATGGGAGAACATTTGAAAATAATAGAATATCCTTTAATATTATTATTTATAATAACAGGTGCAATATTCTTAATGTCAACTAATGATTTAGTTTCTATTTTCTTAGCCATCGAACTACAAAGTTATGGTTTATATATATTAAGTACTATATACAGAAATTCAGAATTATCTACTACAGGAGGTTTAATTTACTTCTTATTAGGTGGATTAAGTTCTTGTTTCATTTTATTAGGTACAGGTTTAATATATGCTAACTCAGGAAGTACTAGTTTAGATGGTTTATACATTATAACTAGCATAAGTGACGTAAGCTCTACAGATTTATGATACAAACCTTATTATATTAATCTTTCATTAGTAATATTTACTATAGGATTCTTATTTAAAGTGAGTGCTGCACCTTTCCACTTCTGATCACCTGATGTTTATGACGCTATACCTACTATAGTAACAGCATTTGTAGCTATTATAGCTAAAATCTCAATATTTATTTTATTATTACAATTAGTATATTATACTAATAATAGCTTCTCAGAAATGAGTTGAACATTTATATTATTAATGAGTTCTTTATTCTCATTAATAGTAGGTACAGTAGTAGGATTAACTCAGTTTAGAATAAAAAGATTACTTGCTTATAGTACTATCTCTCACGTAGGGTTCTTATTATTAGCATTAGGTATATCTAGTATTGAATCTACTCAAGCATTTATCTTCTACTTAACACAATATACAATTAGTAATTTAAATGTATTTGTTATATTAATTGCTATGGGATTCTCTTTATATTGCTATACAAGTGATAATAAAGAACATGAAGAATTAATGGATAAAACTAATTCTCCAATACAATTAGTAAGTCAATTAAAAGGTTACTTCTTTATAAATCCTATATTAGCTATAAGTTTAGCTATCACTATATTCTCATTTGTCGGTGTACCTCCTTTAGTAGGATTCTTCGGTAAACAGATGATATTAAGTGCAGCTTTAGATAAAGGTTTAGTATTCTTATCTTTAGTTGCTATATTAACTAGTGTTATAGGAGCAGTATACTACTTAAGTATAATAAAAGAAATGTTCTTTAACAAACCTGACTATAAAGTTAATACTTTATTAGAAAATTTAGTATTAAAAGGTAATGTTATGGATAATAATAAAACAGTTATTAAAAATGTAAGTTTCAAATATAATAATATAGCTATATCAAGCCCAATATCTTTTGTTATATCTACTGTAACATTAGTTATTTTATTATTTTTATTTATGAACAAAGAATGGCTAAGCATGGGTACCATATTGGTACAAATCTTATTTAATTGTTAAATGAGTAGCGTAACTTTTCTTTTTATTCTTGTATCTATAATAGCTATACTATTTTTAGTTCTTAATTTTGTATTAGCACCTCATAACCCATATCAAGAAAAATATAGTATTTTTGAATGTGGTTTTCATAGTTTCTTAGGACAAAATAGAGCTCAATTCGGAGTAAAATTCTTTATTTTCGCTTTAGTGTATCTATTATTAGACTTAGAAATATTAGTGATATACCCTTTTGGTCTTAGTGGTTATGAAAATGGAGTATATGGTTTAATCATAGTACTTATATTTATAGGTATAATAACAGCCGGATTCGTATTTGAATTAGGTAAAAATGCATTAAAAATAGATAGTAGACAATCTTATAACTACTTTCATAAATCAAAAAGATTTATTAACACATTTGTTGAAAACAAATAAATAAACATATAGCTAATTTTAGCTTTCATCATATTTTACTTTTATTAATTTGTGAAATTTTTTTATTTCTAAAAGATGTTCTTTATTAAGAACGGAACAACCTAACAACATACGAGATTTATATATTTAAAATTATACAAAACATTATGTTACAATCATCAAAAATAATAGGAGCAGGATTAGCTACAGTTGGAGTTTTAGGAGCTGGAGTAGGAATAGGAGTAGTATTCGGAGGTTTAATCTTAGGTGTTGCAAGAAACCCTTCATTAAAAAACCAATTATTCTCTTATGCTATATTAGGATTCGCTTTCTCAGAAGCTACAGCTTTATTCGCTTTAATGATGTCATTACTTTTACTATACGTTGCTTAATTTATTAGGCTACACAATAGTAAATAAATAAATTTATTACATATGAAATATATGTAAATAAATAAGGGTGGCTAGCTTGTAATATTCTAAAGGGATTAAGCAAGCTAGAATGGGTAGGGATGTTAGTTATACTGACAATAAAACAATTCTATTTATAATTAGAAATTTAATAATTAAATTTATGCGCAAGCTATGAAAAATTTATTAAACACATTTATATATTTAGACGCGCCTACTGCTTGAGGTATATACTTTCAAGATAGCGCTACTCCACAAATGGAAGGTTTAGTGGAATTACATGATAATATTATGTATTACTTAGTATTAATCTTATTCGCTGTAGGATGAGTATTATTCTCTATAATCAAAAACTTTGCTGCTACTAGAGCACCTATATCACACAAATACTTAAATCACGGTACTTTAATAGAATTAATATGAACTATAACACCTGCTGTTATATTAATACTTATAGCATTCCCATCATTCAAATTATTATATTTAATGGATGAAGTAAACGACCCTTCAATGTCAGTTCTTGCAGAAGGACACCAATGATATTGAAGTTACCAATATCCAGATTTTATAGATTCTAACGAAGAATTCATAGAATTCGATTCATACATCGTTCCAGAATCAGATTTAGAAGAAGGTGGATTAAGAATGTTAGAAGTTGATAACAGAGTTATCGTTCCTGAATTAACTCACATTAGATTTGTTATAACTTCTGGAGACGTTATACACTCTTTTGCTTGTCCTTCATTAGGTATAAAATGTGACGCATATCCTGGTAGATTAAATCAAGTTTCTGTATTTATTAATAGAGAAGGAGTATTCTACGGACAATGTTCAGAAATCTGTGGAATCTTACACAGTTCAATGCCTATAGTTATAGAATCTGTAAATATAGACAAATTTGTTCATTGACTATATAATGCTTAATTCATTATAAACGCGCTAGTTTTCTAGCACAATTTATCTGAATAAGAAAATTATTAGATAAAAGGGGTATTAGTTTAATGGTAAAACTTGATGTTACGGCCATCACAATCGTAGTTCGACTCTATGGTACCTCTAGTATAGTCATTAATGTCTATACGTATGTATAGCTTTAGCTTGCTGCTATAATATATAGCTAGCAGACAATTTAGAACAATTCGATATATATTAAATAAACATATGAGTTTAACTTTAGTACTTTTTTTAATAGGAATTTTAGGATTCGTATTCAATAGAAAAAATATAATATTAATGCTTATTTCTATAGAAATAATGCTATTATCTATAACATTTTTAATATTGGTAAGTTCTATTAATCTTGACGATATAATAGGGCAAACATATGCTATATACATTATAGTAGTTGCTGGTGCAGAATCTGCTATCGGTTTAGCTATTTTAGTAGCTTTCTATAGACTAAGAGGAAGTATTGCAATAGAATATAAATAATGTATTTAAGTATAATTATATTACCTTTATTAGGATCTATAGTATCCGGTTTTTTTGGTAGAAAAGTCGGTGTGACAGGAAGTCGTATATTAAGCTGTTTAAGTGTAATGACAACAACAGTTTTAGCTATAATTAGCTTCTTTGAAATAGGATTTAATAACAATCCTGTTTCTATAAATTTATTTAAATGATTAGATAGTGAATCATTTAATATGGCGTGAAACTTTCAATTTGATAGTTTAACAGTATCAATGCTAATACCTGTATTAGTAATAAGTTCTTTAGTTCATTTATATTCTATAGGATATATGAGCCACGATCCACACAATCAAAGATTCTTTAGTTATTTAAGCTTGTTCACTTTTATGATGATTATATTAGTAACAGGTAATAATTATCTATTAATGTTTGTAGGATGAGAAGGTGTTGGAGTTTGTTCATACCTTTTAGTTAGTTTCTGATTCACTAGAATTGCAGCTAACCAAAGTTCTTTATCTGCATTTTTAACTAATAGAGTAGGAGATTGTTTCTTAACAATAGGAATGTTTGTAGTACTATGATCTTTAGGAAATTTAGATTATAGCGTAGTATTCTCAGTAGCTCCTTATATTAATGAAAATGTTATAACAATTATAGGTATTTGTTTATTAATAGGTGCTATGGCTAAAAGTTCTCAAGTAGGTCTTCACATATGATTACCTATGGCTATGGAAGGTCCTACACCTGTATCTGCATTAATACACGCTGCTACAATGGTTACAGCTGGAGTATACTTATTAATACGTTCATCTCCTTTAATAGAATATAGTTCAACTGTTTTATTAATATGTCTTTGATTAGGTGCTATTACTACAGTATTTAGTTCTTTAATAGGTTTATTCCAACAAGATATTAAAAAAATTATTGCTTATTCTACTATGAGTCAATTAGGTATGATGGTTATAGCTATAGGTTTATCTTCTTATAATATAGCTATATTCCACTTAATAAATCACGCCTTCTATAAAGGATTATTATTCTTAGGAGCAGGTGCTGTAATACACGCTGTTGCAGATAATCAAGATTTAAGAAGATATGGAGGATTAGTGTCATTTTTACCTTTAACTTATACAGTTATATTAATAGCTAGTCTTAGTTTAGTTGCTTTCCCTTTCATGACAGGGTTCTATAGTAAAGATTTTATATTAGAATCTGCTTATGGTCAATATAGTTTTAGTAGTGTAAACGTTTACTTTATAGCTGTAATAGGTGCAATATTTACTACATTATATTCAGTAAAAGTTATATACTTAACATTCTTAGCTAATCCTAATGGACCTATAAATTATTATAAAAACGCTCATGAAGGTGATATCTTCTTAAGCTTACCTTTAGTTATATTAGCTATATTCTCTATATACTTTGGATTCTTAACTAAAGATATATTCATTGGTTTAGGATCAGGATTCTTTACAGATAATAGTATATTTATCCACCCTATGCATGAAATATTGATAGATACAGAATTTGCTGTACCAACATTGTTTAAATTACTTCCTTTAATATTCACAGTATCATTCTCAGCTTTAGCTATTATATACCCAGAATTTATGCCTAGTGCTGTAACTAATTTCAAATTATCTAATTTAGGATACTACGTATTTGGTTTCTTTAACCAACGTTTCTTAGTAGAATTCTTCTATAACAAATTTATAGTTAATACAGTATTAGATTTAGGAGGACAAACAACTAAAGTATTAGATAAAGGTAGTATAGAATGAGTTGGTCCTTATGGTATGGGAGTAATGTTAACTAAAACAAGTAAAATAATATCTAGCTTAAGTAAAGGAGTTGTAACTGACTACGCTCTTTACATATTAATAGGAATTTGTTTCTACTTATCAATATTTACTTTTGTTTCAATATTCTTTGACTTAGTTAATTCTATTACAGTGTCTTGCTTAGTAGTTTTAATTGGTATTAGTAACTATATTGTTTCAAGTAAAGAAAGTGGTAGTAAAACTATCTAACGTCTAGTATCATATTATTATGATATAAAACATAAATAATGTTAAAATTTGCAAGTTATGCAGTATATATATTTAATGCGTTGTATTTCATAGTCATAAATATATAATTTTTTAAAATACATATACATAATATATTAAAAATAACTTTTTATGTAAAGTTGTATTATGTATAAGTATTAATAATAATAAAATTTTTAATTTAAAATAACCACAATGAGATTATTAAAAAGTCACCCTTTTTTAAAATTAGTTAATGCTTACATAATCGATCATTCACAACCAAGTAATATAAATTACTTATGAAATTTCGGTTCATTATTAGGTTTATGTTTAGGTATACAAATAGTTACAGGTGTAACTTTAGCTATGCATTACAACCCTAGTATAGCAGAAGCCTTCAATTCTGTTGAACACATAATGCGTGACGTAAATAACGGATGATTAGTTCGTTACTTACACAGTAATACAGCTTCAGCTTTCTTCTTCTTAGTGTACTTACACATAGGTAGAGGTTTCTATTACGCATCATACAGAGCTCCTAGAACTTTAGCTTGAGTTATAGGTGTTATAATCCTTATCTTAATGATTGGTACAGCCTTCTTAGGATACGTATTACCATACGGACAAATGTCATTATGAGGAGCCACAGTTATTACTAACTTAATAAGTGCTATCCCATGAATAGGACAAGATATAGTTGAATTCATTTGAGGTGGATTCTCTGTTAATAATGCTACTTTAAACAGATTCTTTGCTTTACACTTTGTATTACCTTTTGTATTAGCTGCATTAGTATTAATGCACTTAATAGCAGTACACGATACAGCTGGAGCAAGTAATCCTTTAGGAGTACCAGGATATTACGACAGAATACCTTTTGCACCTTATTACTTATTTAAAGATTTAATAACTATATTTATCTTCTTCTTTGTTTTAAGTATCTTCGTATTCTTCATGCCTAATGTATTAGGTGACAGTGATAACTATATAATGGCTAATCCTATGCAAACACCTGCAGCTATAGTACCTGAATGATACTTATTACCATTCTATGCTATACTTAGATCTATCCCTAACAAATTATTAGGAGTTATAGCTATGTTTGCAGCTTTAGTTATAGTATTATTATTACCTACAGTAGATTTAGGTTTAACTAAAGGTTTACAATTCAGACCTTTAAGTAAAATCATGTTCTACATATTTGTTATAAACTTCTTAATATTAATGCAATTAGGAGCTAAACACGTTGAAAGTCCATTTATAGAATTCGGACAAATTAGTACAGTTCTATACTTCTCTTACTTCTTAGTTATAATGCCTGTTGTAAGTATTATAGAAAATACTTTAATAGATCTATATCAAGGTAATAACAAAGCAAAATAATAAACTATAATAAAAGTAAAATTAACTAGATCTTTTAGTGATATAAAACAATATTACTAATTTTGTTTTACTATTTTTGCTTTAATTAGCACAATAAAAATAAAACAATTTTATATAATCAGAGCTATATGAAATAGTCATGATTATTATAAAAAGATTATGATGTAAAAGGATTTACACTTTGATTGCAAATCAACAGTACGAGGTTCGATTCCTCCATAATCTTACTACTACTAATGTAGTATCCCTTAATAATGAAAATTTATCATTAATACTTACATTCTTAAATAATTTACTATATAAACATATATATATATAGAATATATTTATATATTATAGATATAAAGTCGATGATTAACAATATTTAGTTTAAAGTGTTAAAACAGAGTATAAATATAATCTTTATCATATAGTAGAAGACTATATATGAATAATGTTATAATTATGAAAGGATTTGTGCTTGCTTTTATGAAATAAGCACAAAATTTGAGTGGAACAGTAAATATAATAAGTTCACTTTTAATTATTAATATAAATTAGTAATGTCACTTAAATATCAATACTCTATTATTTCAAAATTTTGAAATTAAACGAAGGTACCATGAACCTAAAATTAAGATCTGATATATCTATGGGTATTGAAAGATGATTTAATTCAACTAACGCTAAAGATATAGGAACTTTATACTTAATATTTGCTCTATTTTCAGGATTATTAGGTACTGCAATGTCAGTATTAATAAGATTAGAACTTAGTGGACCAGGAGTACAATTTATCTCTAATAACCAATTATATAATAGTATCGTTACAGCTCACGCTATATTAATGATATTCTTTATGGTTATGCCTGCATTAATCGGAGGATTTGGAAATTTCCTTATGCCATTAATGATAGGAGGTCCTGATATGGCATTCCCTAGACTAAATAATATCAGTTTCTGATTATTACCACCTAGCCTAGTACTATTAATATTCTCTGCATGTATAGAAGGTGGAGTTGGTACAGGTTGAACTTTATATCCTCCATTAGCAGGATTACAAAGTCACAGTGGACCTAGTGTAGATTTAGCTATTTTCGCTTTACACCTTTCAGGGGTAAGTAGTTTATTAGGTGCAATAAACTTTATAACTACAATAGCTAATATGAGAACACCAGGTATAAGCTTACACAAATTAGCTTTATTCGGATGAGCTGTAGTTATAACAGCTATCTTATTATTATTATCATTACCTGTATTAGCTGGAGGTATTACAATGGTATTAACAGATAGAAACTTTAACACATCATTCTTCGAAGTAGCTGGAGGTGGAGATCCTATCTTATTCCAACACTTATTCTGATTCTTCGGTCACCCTGAAGTTTATATCTTAATCATCCCTGGTTTCGGTATAATTAGTACAACTATATCAGCTAACTCAAGCAAACCTATATTCGGATATATCGGTATGGTTTACGCTATGATGTCTATTGGAATCTTAGGATTTATCGTGTGATCTCATCACATGTATACAGTAGGATTAGATGTAGATACAAGAGCTTACTTCACAGCTGCTACATTAATTATTGCTGTTCCTACAGGAATTAAAATATTCTCATGATTAGCTACATGTTACGGAGGATCTATAAAAATGACACCTTCAATGTTATTCTCATTAGGATTCGTATTCATGTTCACAATCGGAGGATTAAGTGGTGTTGTATTAGCTAATGCTTCATTAGATATCGCATTCCACGATACTTACTACGTTGTTGCTCACTTCCACTATGTTTTAAGTATGGGTGCAGTATTCGCAATGTTTGCTGGATGATACTTCTGAATTCCTAAAATGTTAGGTTTAAATTACGATTTAACTTTAGCTAAAATACAATTCTGATTATTATTCATAGGAGTTAATCTTACATTCTTCCCACAACACTTCTTAGGTTTACAAGGTATGCCTAGAAGAATAGGTGACTATCCTGACGCTTTTGCAGGATGAAACTTAATAAGTAGTGTTGGATCTCTTGTAAGTGTAATAGCTGCTGGATTATTCTTCTACATTGTTTACAAACAATTAGTAGACGGTAAAGTAGCAAGCAGAAACCCATGATTAACACCAGGATTCTATACTGACGTATTACAAGCTAACTTAAACAGATGTTACAGTAGTTTAGAATGAGGATTATCAAGCCCACCTAAACCTCACGCATTTGTTAGCTTACCTTTACAAAGTTAATATTATAAGTATAATTAATTAATTTTAATTGTAACTATCAGCCTAACTTAAGCTAATCTTAAGCATAGGTTAGAAATATTTTTTTATAAAAAATATATTTCAAGTCTCATTAGCTCAATGGAAGAGCATGATACTTCTAATATTAGGACCTTAGTTCGACTCTAAGATGAGACTATAAGCTTTAGCTTTAGCTATCGCAATAATAATTATCCTTAATAATAAATAGTTTATTAATAGCGCTGCTTTGCTGCGCATTAAATATTACTGACTATTTTTGCATCTAGATTATTTAAAATTTAATATATAATTAATTACAATAGTTTGCTTGGCTAGCTTAGTAGCAAATTCGTAACATTAGATAAATATTATATCTATAACTTGCGCAGTAATACTATAATTATGTATTATTAATTTTTATTAAATTACTAGTTTTTATAAAAGTAACAATAGAAATGAATTTACCTATAACTGTTATTTCAATTATTGAAAATCTATTATTAATGCTACCTGCATTATTAGTAGTAGCATACGTAACTGTAGCAGAAAGAAAAACTATGGCTAGTATGCAAAGAAGATTAGGTCCAAATGCTGTAGGTTATTACGGTTTATTACAAGCCTTCGCAGATGCTTTAAAATTAATTTTAAAAGAGTATGTTGCACCTACACAAGCTAATTTAATACTATTCTTCTTAGGACCTATAGTAACATTAATATTTGCTTTATTAGGTTATGCTGTTATTCCTTATGGACCTGGATTATCTTTAGGTGATATGGAATTAGGTATACTATTTATGCTAGCTGTATCATCTCTAGCTACTTATGGTATATTACTTGCAGGATGAAGTGCTAATAGTAAATATGCTTTCTTAGGATCTTTAAGAAGTACAGCTCAATTAATTGCTTACGAATTAGTTTTAAGCTCAGTATTATTAATTATTATTATGATAACAAATAGTTTAAATTTAAATATAAACGTACAATTCCAAAAAATTGTATGATTAGCTTTACCTTTATTCTGTATATTAATAATATTCTTTATAGGTTCTGTAGCAGAAACTAATAGAGCTCCATTTGATTTAGCTGAAGCCGAATCAGAATTAGTTAGTGGATTTATGACAGAACACGCTGCTGTTATATTCGTTTTCTTCTTCTTAGCTGAATACGCAAGTATCGTTATAATGTGTATATTTATCAGTATTTTATTCTTAGGAGGTTATTTAGTGCAATTTGATTATATTTATATATTTGATTCATTAAATTATATATACGCCTACTTATTTAATATAGAATGAATTACATCACCAGAATACTTTAAATTAAGAGGAATTTTAACTAGTTCTTCTGTAGACGGATTATTATCTAGTTTAACTTTAGGTATTAAAAGTTCAATAATGGTATTTGTATTTATTTGAGTTAGAGCATCATTCCCTAGAATACGTTTTGATCAATTAATGTCTTTCTGTTGAACTGTTTTATTACCTATCTTATTCGCATTTATAGTATTAATTCCATCTTTATTATACATGTTTGGAATATACTTTATAAACATAAGCTTATTCTAATTAAGACTTATTAATATTTAACCATGAAATGCATGTCCATTGGTGTCATTATATAATCTAAAGTTTGAAAATAATATCTTTCATAAGATGTTATTATCCTCTTTATTAACTGTACCTGTCATAGGTACAATTATAGTATCTAGTATAGACTCATACAAAAAAGGTTCAGAAGTCTATACAAAAACAGTCGCACTAGTAACAAGTGTAATAAACTTAATTATATCTTTAGTTATGTTTATATTATTTAATAATAGTACTAATCAATTTCAATATGTACAAGAACATTATAACGTACAATTATTTGATATTTATTTAGGTGTAGATGGTATATCTATATATTTTATATTATTAACTACAATAATAATGCCTATAGCTTTATTATCTAATTGAGATTCTATCAAAGAAAATGTAAAATCTTTCTTAATAATAATGTTATTATTAGAAACATTACTATTAGCTGTATTTATGGCATTAGATATAATGTTATTCTATATCTTTTTCGAAAGTATATTACCACCTTTATTCATATTAGTAGGTATATTTGGATCAGATAACAAAGTAAGTGCTAGTTATTATTTATTCTTATATACATTATGAGGTTCATTATTCTTATTATTATCTATATTAAGTACATCATCTATTATGGGTAGTACAGATTTTGATACTTTATTCAAATTAAATTTTGAATATAAAACACAAATATTCTTATTTGTAGGAATATTTATAGCATTTGCAGTAAAAACACCTACAATATTCTTAAACAACTGATTATTAAAAGCTCACGTTGAATCTCCTTTAGGAGGAAGTATAGTTTTAGCTGCTATTGTGTTAAAATTAAGTCTATACGGTATATTTAGATTAATATTACCTATATTACCTAAAGCATCTTTAGATTACACTTTTGTAATATATACTATAGCTGTAATAACTATAATATATGCTAGTTTTAGTACAATAAGAACAACTGACGTAAAAGAATTAATTGCTTATAGTTCTGTATGTCACGCAGCTGTATACTTAATAGGAGTATTCAGTAACACAATACAAGGAGTGGAAGGAAGTATAATTTTAGGATTAGCTCACGGATTTGTATCTAGTGGTTTATTCATATGTGCTGGTGGTATATTATACGATAGAACAGGTACTAGAAGTATATACTTCTATAGAGGTGCCGCTCAATTAATGCCTATTTTCGCTATATTATTCTTCATATTAGCTTTAGGTAATTGTGGTGCTCCTTTAACTCTAAATTTCGTAGGTGAATTCATGTCACTTTATGGAATAATAGAAAGATTACCAGTATTAGGAGTATTTGCTTGTTCTTCTATAGTATTCTCTGCAGCTTATACTATCTACATGTTTAATAGAACAACTTTTGGTGGTTCATTCACTAGATTCTTAGAAGAAAGTATATATGACGTTAATAGAAGAGAATTCATAATGTTATTTATATTAGTTGTATTTACTGTAGTATTAGGTATATACCCTTCATTAATATTAAACGTATTAGACTACTCTATGAATAGTTTAATATATAGTGTATAATAAAGGCGCAAGCTCTTTATATACTTTTAATTTATTTACGATTAAAACAAAGTACGTATTATGCAAATAAAAGGAAAAAATAAACATGCCACAATTAACACCTTTTTATTATATGAATGAAATAGTATTTGCTTTTACTGTAATAGTATTAGTATTATACGTATTATCTAAATACATATTACCAAGAATAGTTCGTTTATTCTTATCACGTATGTTTATTAATAAAATATAATTTAATAAACATATTTCTTTTATAGAGGCGCAAGCTCATACTATAAGTATTCAGTTTTTTAAAGATATATATATAATAGTAGTAATATATACTACTTATGTTTACACAAAATTTATTTACAGAAATAAGAAGTCCCTTAGATCAATTTGAAGTAAGAGACATATTAAACTTAGAAGTTTTAGGTGGTAACTTACACCTATCTTTAACAAATATAGGATTCTACTTAACATTAGGTTTCTTTATAACAATGGTGTTAAGTTTAGTTGCAACTAACTATAACAAATTAGTAAGTAACAACTGATCTATAGCTCAAGAATCTCTATACGTAACAATACATAATATTGTTACAAACCAAATAAATGCTAAAAATGGACAAGTTTACTTCCCATTTATATATACATTATTTGTATTTATATTAGTTAATAATTTAATCGGAATGATACCTTATAGCTTTGCTTCAACAGGTCATTTCGCTTTAACATTTGCTCTTAGTTTCACAATAGTGTTAGGAGCTACAATCTTAGGATTCGAAAAACACGGTTTAAAATTCTTCTCATTATTAGTACCAGCAGGTTGTCCTTTAGGTCTTTTACCTTTACTAATAACTATAGAATTTATTTCATACTTAGCTAGAAATGTTTCATTAGGACTTAGATTAGCTGCTAATATAACAGCAGGTCACATGTTATTAAGTATTTTAAGTGGATTCGTTTACAATATAATGAATTCAGGTATAATATTCTTTGTATTAGGATTAATACCTTTATTATTTATTGTAGCATTCTCAGGATTAGAATTTGCTATAGCATTTATACAGGCACAAGTGTTTGTAGTATTATCTTCTTCATACATAAAAGATGGATTAGATTTACATTAATTTAGTGCGCTAGCACTATAAAAAGTATAAGTGAGAGTAACAAGTAAGTTAGGAAAATTATATATACAATAAAGATTTATCCTTAAATAAGGAATAATGAAAATTATAAATTATATAGATAGAAACTAAAAATGAATAGTTAATTATTCGAGTTAATGATAGTTAACTTAAAAAAAAAAGCGAGCAATTATAAATTTTAAATCAGAATAGTACTTTATATACATAACATTATATAGTTTATTACTCTCCTTATATTTATAATATTAGAACTTATAGTGATGTAAAGAAATTTATATCAAATAATAATAGCTGAGTTTGGTGATGGCTCTGATTGAATGCTGTCCAAGTGCTTGACACATGCTAATCGAACGTTTTAATTTTCTGCGCAAGCTAATAAATTAAAAAGTGGTGTACAGGTGAGTATAATGATATTCTTCGCCGACCTTAAAGTGAAGGTAAATCCTTCATAATAAATAAAGGGAAACATATTCCTGCTTTAAGAGGACAATAAATATCTTCGAGATAGGTAGTAGTTAAGGTGATGACTTAACTAGCCTAAAACTCTCGTAGTCGAAGCTGAAAGGTTGATCGACCACATTGGGTCTGAAAAAACCCCAATGCAAGTTAGTACAGCAGTGAGGAATCTTGGTCAATGGCCTAACGGCTGAACTGGCAACTTGGAGAAGTGGCAAGTCCTACTTTGATTGTATCATGTTAGCGTAAGTTAACATTGAATATAATCTATAGGATTGTATTAAAATTGAATAAAGCTTTGTTTATATATTGATAATGACAGTATATATATCGTGTCTTGACTAATTACGTGCCAGCAGTCGCGGTAATACGTAAGAGACTAGTGTTATTCATCTTAATTAGGTTTAAAGGGTACCTAGACGGTCAATATAGCTTCTAGAATGTTAGTACTTGACTAGAGTTTTATGTAAGAGGGTAGTACTTGAGGAGGAGAGATGAAATTCTATGATACCAAAGGGACTCGGTAAAGGCGAAGGCAACCCTCTATGTGAAAACTGACGTCGAAGGACGAAGGCACAGAGAACAAACAGGATTAGATACCCAAGTAGTCTTTGCAGTAAATGATGAATGCCATAGGTCAGATTGAGATTTAATAAATTAGTTCTAGTTCTGCGCAAGTTAGGACTACAGTAAGGAACTAATTATTAAACATTATTTGGTCTATAAATGAAAGTGTAAGCATTTCACCTCAAGAGTAATGTGGCAACGCAGGAACTGAAATCACTAGACCGTTTCTGACACCAGTAGTGAAGTATGTTGTT
The DNA here is from genome assembly GCA_024340795.1 of Tolypocladium amazonense. NCBI lineage: Eukaryota > Fungi > Ascomycota > Sordariomycetes > Hypocreales > Ophiocordycipitaceae > Tolypocladium > Tolypocladium amazonense. The sequence continues at coordinate 15,693 of JALHCE010000013.1, forward strand.
TAATTCGATGATCCACGAAAAACCTTACCACAATTTGTATAATTATTACAGGAGTTGCACGGCTGTTTTCAGTTAATGTTGTGAAACTGTGGTTTCCATGAAATTAACGCAATCCCTGGCTTTATTTTTTAATATTTACGATAAAGCATTTGATCCTGGAATTTGGAAAGAAAAAGGGGACAAAGACAAGTCATCATGGCCTTGATATTGTGGGCTATAGACGTGCCACATATTCCTAAACAAAGAGATGCGAAAATGTGAATTTAAGCTAATCTCAAAAAATAGGATATAAATTTAAAGGATTGTAGTCTGAAACTCGACTATATGAATAAGTAATTACTAGTAATCGTGAATCACCATGTCACGGTGAATTAACCTTGGATTGGTACTAACCACTCGTCACATGCTGAAAAGAGCATGCGCAATAAGTTTGCTTTCTTAATAATTAGTAAAAAAAACATGCAGGTTTATATTCTGTTATTAAGGATCTTCGTATGCGTGGCTCTAATTAGTGTTAAGTCGAAATACGGTTCGTGTAGTGGAAGTTGCACGGGATTAATTAATTTTAACGATAATTAAATATATAATATATTCTATTATATTATATAAAGGAGGGTTCCTTTATTGGTAAGAAGGGTTGAACTGTAAATTCAATAGCTATCGCTTTTAAGAGTTCGAATCTCTTGTCTCCTAAATTTATGTTTGTGTTTATATTACCAAACAAAGAACTAGTAACTTAATTGGTAAAGGATTTCCCTGTCACGGAAATAGATGTCGGTTCGATTCTGATCTGGTTCGTAATAGGAAAAGTCTTCCATTGGTAGGGTAAGCCACTTGCTACGTGGTGTGTTTATACACTTAGGTGTTCAATTCACCTCTTTTCCGTTATAATGACTAGTTTGTATAATGCCTCTATAGCTCAACGGTAGAGCATAATACTGTTAATATTATGATAAATGTTCGATTCATTTTAGGGGCTTTTAAATAAATGTTTGAAGCTGTATTTTTATTATTATTTATATAAATGACAAATTTAGTAAGAAGTAATTTTCAAGATCATCCTTTCCATTTAGTGTCACCTTCTCCGTGACCACTATATACAAGTATATCTTTATTTTCTTTAACAGTAAATGCTGCATTATCTATGCATCTTTTCAATAACAGCTATATATTCTTCTTTATAGCTTTAGCTACATTAGTAGCATCTATGACTCTATGATTCAGAGACATAATATCAGAAGGTACTTACTTAGGTAATCATACTTTAGCTGTACAAAAAGGTTTAAACTTAGGTGTTATATTATTTATAGTATCTGAAGCTTGCTTTTTCGTAGCTATTTTCTGAGCATTCTTCCATAGTGCATTAACACCTACTGTAGAATTAGGTGCTCAATGACCTCCTATGGGAATAGAACCTGTTAACCCTTTCGAATTACCTTTATTAAACACAGTAATATTATTATCTAGTGGTGCAACAATTACTTACGCTCATCACTCTTTAATTAAAGGTGATAGAAAAGGAGCTATATACGGTACAATTTTCACAGTATTATTAGCATTAATATTTACTGTATTCCAAGGAATAGAATATAGCGTTTCTTCATTCACTATAAGTGACGGTGTATTTGGTACATGTTTCTTCTTTGGAACAGGTTTCCACGGATTCCACGTTATCGTTGGAACAATATTCTTAGCTGTAGGTTTATGAAGAATATTAGCATATCACTTAACAGATCACCATCATCTTGGTTACGAAGGTGGAATATTATACTGACATTTTGTAGACGTTGTATGATTATTCTTATACGTTTCAATGTACTATTGAGGATCTTAATTTAATGCGCAAGCTATAAATACATTTAGAGAAAAATTTTCTCTAAAAACGGATATAGGTTAATGGTAGACTTTCCGATTTCCACTCGGCGTGTGTCAGTTCAAATCTGACTATCCGTATTCGTGAATTGCTTAACGTTAATAAGCTATATACATTATTCAATACAATATATTTTCCCTATTTTTAGGTTATACAAAAAAGAAAAAATGAATCAATTATTGGCCATTTATGATATACTATCTAATGGATATACAGTAGAATATCTAGATGTTTTAAGTGTAGTAGCATTATTATTTGGAATATCAGTTATAGTAAATAAAAATCCTATAGCATCTTTATTATCATTAATAGGATTATTTGCATCTATCTCTGTTTATTTAATATTATCAGGATTAACTTTCATAGGTTTTTCTTACTTAATTGTATATATAGGGGCAGTTTCTATATTATTCTTATTCATTTTAATGTTAATTAATATAAGAACAAGTGAATTACAAAGTAACAACTGAAATAGTATTCCTTTAGCATTATTTGTAACAATATTATTAAATTATGCATTATTCCAATTATTACCTTACTATATAGCTATAATAAATAATTATAATAGTAAAATAAGTAACTTAATATATAACTTACCTACAAGTAAATACAATGATGTTATTACTCATATAAATAAAACTGTAGATATTAATACATCTAATGTTATGTTTGTAACAAGTAACAGTTGAGATGGTAATATGACAGAAACAAGTCATATCTCTACAATAGGAAATATACTATATACTTCTTATAATATGTGATTATTTATTGCTAGTATAATTTTACTATTAGCAATGGTAGGAGCTATTATCGTAACTATAAAACAAGAACGTAATAGAGAAATTAGTTCAATTGGCGGAACGTTTGTTTTACACACAAAATGTTAAAGGTTCAAATCCTTTATTTCTCAAAATTCCTTAACTTAACAGGTAGAGTGCATTTTTGATAAGAATGATATCAGCGTTCGATCCGCTGAGGAATTAAATTAAATAATATATAATTTAAAAAAGAGAATTGGCCGAGTGGTTTAAGGCGGTAAGTTTGAGTTTTACTCGGTTAGCAATAGCCACATCCGTTCGAATCGGATATTCTCTGTCTTAATTTTCTTAATATATAAAATTAATATAAAAGAGTGTAGTTTAATTGGCAAAATAGGAAGCTTCAACCTTCAAATTCTTGGTTCGAGTCCAAGTACTCTTGTAGTCATAATTACTGTTATTTTTTGTAATTTTTACTTATGACTTTTTTTTTAATAACTTTTTTTATAGCTTTCATCTTATTTTACTTTATTAATTTGTGAAATTTTTTATTTCTAAAAGATGTTTTTTACTAATATATTCTTTAGTAGAGGACGGAACAACCTAACACCATACGAGATTTATATATTTAAAATTAACTTGACGATAATGATTAGAACAATAGCCCAAAGAGCTTTATTAAAAGTACTACTTATATTTACTATAGGTATAGTACTTAGATATTTTATAAATGAATACATTTATATTCCTAGTATATTGGAATACTTAGATTATATTTCGATATTTATTAGTTATATAATAAATTATTTATTCATAGAACCTTATATTAACTATGATATATACGGTTACGATTTAGATAAAAGTGAGATTAAAAAATTTAATTTAGATAGTTGTATAACTAATTTAGCCTCACAACAAGATCCTAATAATTTTGTATTACCAGGATCTTCTAAAACAGCACCTATAACTATAAATGATAATGATAAATTATCATCACTACAAAGTAGAAAATATCCACATTACTATGATGAAATAGAAAAAGCCCTTTATAAAAGAACACCTTGAGTTGCAAATCATAGTAATGGATTTTATCATTTATATATAGAAAACAAAAATAGAATTTCAATACCCCTAAATTTTGAATTAGAAAAATATAAATTTGATCCTGAAACTCAATCAAAATTTATTCATGCAGTATTTCATGATATGGCGACTCATCCTACATATATGGAAATCCCTATAAATACTAGTTGTACGAATGGTTTAATATCTATAGGTATTAAACATTATGGTGATCCTTCTGATCCTGTAGTATTTTACATTAAACATTTTGACTTAGTAAACAAAGAACATGTATTTGATATATGAAGAAAAGATATTAATAATAGAGGAAAACGTGAATTTAAAGATTTATGAAAACAAGGTAAAAATGTACCTAAATATCCTTATATAAATCCTAATATGAAAGTGTGATTCCTAGCAGATAAAGTTACAGAAGTATCAACAGCAAATGATATAAATCTTTATATGATGGATGAAGAGAATCCTTTTAAAAAAATCCATGAATCGCGTAATAAAAAAAGATCTATAGATAGAATATCAAAATAAAGAATATGTTCACTAAAAAATTTATAACTTTAACTCGTACAGTATGTAAAAGATTTTTTACAAGAACTATAACTAGAATAAATGTTAGTAAAATAATACTTATAACTAGCGTAAGTTTTATTTTTAAATATTTAATTTATAAATATTTAGGAATAAATGTATTTACAGAATATTCAAATTGGATTTCTATAATTTTTTATTTAGGATTTGCAACATTTACAGTTTTTATAAATGAGATTTTTTCTTTCTATAAAATAAATATAATACCTAATTTTGCCTGGTTTTCAAGAATCATATTAAAAATTAGAAAAAAATTGTTTAAGTGGTGATGATAGTTGTATCATAAACTACTTTCATAAATCAAAAAGATTTATTAACATATTTGTTGAGAACAAATAAATAAACATATAGCTATAAATTAAGTAGCTTTAAGGTCTATTAGGTGGTAACTAGTTTTATTTATGCATATTACTAATATTAGATTGTGCTATCCCAAACTGGGATTAGGAGCCACCTTCATTTCTAAACCAAATTATCATTACTTATAAACCAAATTATTTTATACAAATAAAATATGTTATATTATTATTAATACTTTTAATATAATACGGGTTAGAGCCGGATTGGTTAGGCGCTTCGTTTGGGTCGGAGAGAAACTAGGTTCGATCCCTAGTAACCCGAAATTATTAATTCTAATAATTCAAATGTTAGAACTATTAGAAATATAGCCTTTCTATGTATATAGCAATTGTTAAAACAAAGCTATAATAAGAAAGATAAATGATATATAAGTATTACTTGTAATTATATAAGTATATAAAGAAACTATTATGGAATTTAAGCTATGTATTAAAGAGAATTATTTATATATATAGAGATAATAAAATCCTATAATTATATGAACTCTAAGAGAAATCTAATATTAAACGAAGTGAATTGAAATATCTTAGTAACTTCAGGAAAAGAAATCAAAAGAGATTCTATGAATAGCGTGAGCGAAAGTAGATTAGCCTATAAAGTAGAACGGTATCAAAACTGTTTAAATATAATGGGGAACCTTCCTCAAAGGCTAAATATAATACATAAGCGATAGTGAAAAGTACCATGAGGGAACAAAAACAAAAATAGTAGTTTTATAAGCAGTTCGTCGGCGTAAGCCTTAGAACGTACCTTTTGCATAATGGGTCACCAAGTTAACATTAGATGCGAGTATGCGCGTAGTTAAACCGAACGTTAAAATAACGAAATAGTGTCTAAAGTTAGACCCGAAGCACGGTGATTTTACCATGGTCAGGATTATAAAAGTCCGAACGGGTGATTGTAGCAAAAATCTCCGAAGAACTGTGGTAGGTGTAGTGAAAGACAACACTGACTGTGATAGCTGGTTTTCTGCGAAACCTATAATAGTAGGCAATTTAAGTAAATATCTTAGCAGGTACAGAATTTAATCTCAGACAAGGCGTGTAAACGTTTTATATTGTACAAATTGGGGGATCATGAAGATTTTATCAGTGAGTATGTAGACTCGGAATGGCAAAGATATGTCTTAAATTATCAGACATAGAATGATAAGGTTGTATGTCGAAAGGGAAACAGCCCAGAACAAGAGTTAAGGTTCCTAAATTATTTGTTAAGTGAAATTAAGAAGGTTTTTATTAAAGTCGACAAGGAGATAGGCTTAGAAGCAGCCATAATTTTATGACCTCGTAACAGAGCGCTTGTTAAGTTATAAAAGCATCGAAAATATAACGGATCTAAACAATATACCGAAACCTTGTCCATAATATATTATATTAATTAATTTTAATGTAATTTAGTGGGGTAGCAGAACGTTGAGCTAGATTATGAGTTCTATTTTTTAAATAGAATTATATTAATTTAACTCAAGTGAGAATGGTGACATGAGTAACGAAAAGAAAATTTTCCGCCTTAAGCTTATGGATATAATTAAGTAACGGCCTCTAAGTTTATATTATCTAAAGATTTAAACGATGAGAAAATCTTTTTTACTAAGGACAACATTTTAGTGTAAAATGTGCTGGAAAAATAGTAAATATATTTGTTATTTATAACAAATGAACAATAACCGTACCTAGAATCTGAAACAAGTAAGCTAGTAGAGAATACGAAGGCGTAAATGAGCTAACAATCATAAAGGAACTCGGCAAATTGACTACCGTAACTTCGGAATAAGGAGGGCTCATTATTCTTGATTAATATCAAGTAAAGAGGAAGAAGCATGAAATAATGTTGTACGACTGTTTAATTAAAACACAGCACTCTGCTGAAAGATTAAAAATCTAAGTATAGAGTGTGATATCTGCCCGGTGCCGGCTGGTTAACAGAGATAATTGAATATACTACTATTTGATGTCGACGGAAACCCCGGTTAAAGGCGGCCTTAACGTGAGGGTCCTAAGGTAGCGAAATGCCTTGGCCGTTAAATGCGGTCTTGCATGAATGGTGTAACGATACAACAGCTGTCTCTATGATTGACTCAGTGAAATTGGAATAGCTGTGCAGATACAGCTTACCTCTAGTTAGACGAGAAGACCCTATGCAGCTTTACTGTCACTAATTATAGAATATGATAGACAATTTTCAGATTATAAGGTAATTGACGATATGACAATGAGAATCCTTTATTTTTCTTTCATATGAATGAATTGGTTTAGGATTATGAGTAGATTCTAATTAATGTGGCTTGTTACTGAGTCATTAAAAAACATTAATTATAATCTTTAAATTATTATATAGCTCATTTTAGTAAATCAGCCTAATTCAACTTATTATTTTATAATAATAAGTACCCTTTGGCAAGGAACTATCGCTAGGGGACAGTTTATGTGGGGCACAGACCCTGTAAAGAGTAAACAGGAGTGTCTAATAATTATAAATTATTTGTTTGCAATTTTGAGTAGTTTAACTATTCTTAATCATATATAATTATTTATATTTGCATTTATGTAAATATATTTAAGTTTAGGTAGGATTTTTACTATACAGAAATTAGAGATAATTGAAAATATTATGAAGTAATTCTAATATTTTTTAGCTATCGGTATTGATAGTTATGTATTTAATATCTAAAAAGCTCAACGGCTAAATCTTGCCTTACTGTTTGATTATCTACAAATCTTACAGTTGCGTAAGCAGGGCATAGGATCACAAGATGCAATAAGGAAAGATCTTGGATTATTGGAAAAGCTACGCTAGGGATGTTTGTCCTTTAATATTTTATTTTGTAGCCCTTCGGGCTAGCGCAAGCTAATAAATAAGTTATATATAAACTTATATTACAAATGAAATCATTAATATAAATTGGGTAAATTTCAAGAATTACTAATATTAGTAAACTTGAAGCGAAGTTTATCTTAGCATAAATTTTAAGATAAAAACGTTCAACGACTATAAGGTGAGTTTTATGTAATTAACAATAATCCTTTTAATACTACCCAACATTTTTATTCAACATATTTAAAGAAAAAAGTAAAATAAATTTACAAAAAAAATAATTATGAAAGTATTTAATAATAATTTAAAAAATATACCTAAAACTGTTGCTTTAAGAAATAAAGTAGGAGATATAGGAAAAACAAAATATTTACCTTCTTTCTCAAAAGAATGAAAAAATATTGTTTACTCTTATAATAAAAATAGTTTAAAGAATATACCAGTAAATGATGTAAATATTAATAAAATAATCCAAAGTTATTTTAATTTATATTTTAAAGATCATAAATACGTAGGTTCTAAAAAATTTATATTACTTAGAAGAAGACGTAATTTTTTAAGAAGAATATATGTAAGTAATGCGGAAATTAAACATACGAATAATAAAGCAATAATTACTTTATTCACTGTAAATAGAGAAAAGAAAATATTAAAAAAAAAGTATTTAAAAATAAATAAAAGAGTAAGTAAAAATTTAATAAAACGTTACTTCTTATTATATAAAAATAATATAACTAGAATATACGATATATTAAATAAACAAAAAAATGAATATGCTTTTATATCAGATAAAATTTCAAAAAGAAAATTTATAAGTTATAAACTAGAATATTTAAACAAATTTATAGAATTAAAAAATCTTTACTTAAAAAAAGTATGAAGCGTTATTATAAGTAAATATTGAAAAACATATTTAAGATTATTAAGAAAATATGATTTAATGTATTCTCTTAATCAATATAAATTTAATAAACAAATACTTTTACCTATTTTAAGTAATATATTAAATAAAATAATAGGAAAGAAAATAGAATATAATATAATAAATCTAAAATCTATTGCATACAATACAGATCTTTTTACTAATGCATTATCTTTAAAATTAAAGAAAACTAGAATGAATTATATAAAAAGTATGTTTAGTATATTAAATAGAGCTTATTTACCTAAAATTAATACAATAAAAGAAAGAACATTAGCTACTAATGTTGATTCATTTTTAGATAAATATAAAGATTTAAAAATAATTTCTAATTTGAGCGCTAGCTCTAATAATAATTTAGATAAATTATTAGGTAATACTTCTAATACCAAAGAAGTACACAATACAATATACAATTCTATAGGTTATAAAAACATGGGAGGTATAAGATTAGAAGTTAAAGGTAGATTAACTAAACGTTATAGAGCAGATAGATCTATATATTCACTAAAATGAAAAGGTGGATTAAAAAATGTAGATTCATCATTCAAACGTTTAAGTTCAGTTTTATTTAGAGGAAACTCTAAATCTAACGTATCTTATTCATTATCAAACTCAAAACGTCGTATTGGGGCTTTTGCAGTAAAAGGATGAATAAGTGGTAAATAAATATTAAAGGAAATCTTAAATATGTAAAAAAATAAGAATGAAGACATAGTCTGAACCATTTTGAAAGAAATGGAAATATAAAATTATGATAACATATAGAACAGGCTAATTTGCGCAAGAGTGTACAAAATGAGTGCGCGGTTTGGCACCTCGATGTCGGCTTAACTTATCCTCATGGACGCAGGAACTATGTAGGGTGCGACTGTTCGTCGATTAAAAAGTTACATGAGCTGGGTTAAATACGTCGTGAGACAGTATGGTTTCTATCTTCTAGGGGGAATTAGAATAAAATAAGAACGAACTTTTGTACGCAAGGAACAAGAAGGATTTGACCCGTAAAAAGGTTAAATTATGGTTACTAACCTATGGTTTACCTGTTGTTTATGTGCCCAAATATTAAATGTATATACTTTTGTATATATATATATGTATCTATATACATAGGGATGTTTCTCTCACTAAGATAAATGTATAGCATAAGCACGGCAGGAACGCTAAGTTGGTTAAGGATAAGTGCTGAAAGCATATAGGCACGAAGCTTATCTTAAGATATTTCTTAAATATACGTAATATAATATTACGAAATTTATAGGCTTTATCCGTACGAATCTAGAGATTTTAAAGAATAAAGTACTAATTTAATAATTCACTATTTATAAATATATCAATATACGCCTGATTAGCATAAAAGTAATGCAATTGTTTTGTAATCAATAGAAGCAAGTGCGATACTTGCATTGGGCTAACAAGGATTAGTAGTCAAGCGGTTACGACATAGCTCTTTCGATGCTACCATCGCAGGTTCGAATCCTGCCTAGTCTATTAGTTTTATATACTGACCCATACGGGTAGATGCAGAAATATAAAAGCTATTAAAGCGGGTTAGTGTAATAGAAACATATTCGGTTCATGCCCGAAAGATATAGGTGCAAGTCCTGTAACCGCGTAAAATTTACTAAAGGGTTATAGCTTAATAGGTAAAGCATACTGCTCATAACAGTACTTATAAGTGTTCAAGTCACTTTAGCCCTAAAGTCCGAATGGTGAAATTGGCAAACACAACAAACTTAAGCTTTGTAGACTCCTAGTCTTGAAGGTTCAAGTCCTTTTTCGGATATAATGTTTATATACTATAAACGCAAATAATATTATATAATAATATTAGGGGATATAATTCAATTTGGTAGAATACTTACTTTGCACGTAAGAAGTTCGAGTTCAATTCTCGATGTCTCCATTAAGCTTGAGAAGCTCAATTGGTCGAGCAGAGCGTTGAAGTTGCTTTGGTTATGAGTTCAAGTCTCATCTTAGGCATAGGGACTTTAGTATAATGGTGAATGCGTATGACTTTTAATCATTAAAATGTAGGTTCGATTCCTACAAGTCCTATTT
>JALHCE010000139.1:0-37017 GCA_024340795.1 Tolypocladium amazonense
CCCCCCCCCCCCCCTCTTTCTCTCTCTCTCTTGCAGCTCTCATACCACCTCATCCATGTTTTCATGAACTTCAAGCCGACGGCACTCTCGGACTTTTTCAAGCCATATCTGAGCCCCAATGCCACCAGCGCAGGGAGGCCGCATCGTGGCCAATGGCGTCGTGCCCCGGAAACGCGCTCGAGAGCGCAGCAGCGACGCGTCCCCGCCCGTCCCCGATGGCGATGACGACGGCGTCGATGACCAGAGAGGAGTTCGGAGACGCGCGCCGACGGCATGTCGAGCGTGTCGGGCTCGCAAGGTCAGGTGCTCCAACGAACGGCCGACTTGCGCCGCGTGCGCGCGTCTCCGGTGCGAGTGCGTGTACTCGGAGCCCTTGCAATATGGGCTGCAGTCGTACGTTCCCATAGGCGAAGCACGCAACGATGACGAGACTGATCCGTGTAGCGCCGACGGAGACAATGCGGAAGTGATCCATCTCCTGCAGGAGATTCTGCACCGGCTGCCATCGGCTTCGACGACTAATGCAAATCAAGAGGTACAGTCCAGGCGTGAGCTAGCTTGCAGGTGATGGTTACTCATTGAATACTCCGTAGATTGCGTCGGATTCTGTTAGGCAGAGACGCGCTACCGAGGAAGAGCCCCGTCATGTTAAGCCGCAAGCACCTCCAACGACTAGCAACGCCATTATCGGTACATCACCGGGTTTCACGTCGCTTGAACACATGTTTCCATGGCCCGCCTTTGCCTCTGTTTCTCCGGGGGCAAAGGGTTTCAAGAATGCATGTACCGTTCTGGCTGCTGACCACCTCCAAACCTTGTATCCGGTAGCACCCGAACCGCCTGTTGCAAACTCTGGAACAGGCATCCCGTTCATGGATGGCGACGAGGTAACCATGCTACTGACAAAATTTTTACGGCTGGTTCATGTGATGAATCCCGTAATGGATTGCAAGACCCTGTTGAATTACGGCAGGGAAGTCGCTGAGCTCGGTCCTCAGTGGGACGCGAAAACATGTCTTGTCGTGAGTGTTACCTGACTGTCCACGTTGCCTCTGACACGATTTGCAATTTGATGTGTTTCCTGGCTGAACACCTATGCGCAGCTCATTACAGCGGCGTTGGGCGTCATCGCAAAGCCATTTAGCCCCATGGACACTGTAAACTCTCTCGAAAGCTCAAGGTCAGACGACCACGATGTCCAAATCCGCCAAAAGGCCGAGTCGTACTACGAATATGCTAGGAGACGCTTTGGGCTGCTGGATCGCAGTCTGACGGCATGCCACTGCCATTTCTGGTCTGGAGTTTACCTTCTGTGCACGATGCGCCCGCTACAGGCCTGGCAGTCATTTTTCGACGCATCCACCCTCTACACTGTTTATCTTAAGGGTCGCGCTGCGGTGCAGGTGTTGCACGACGGCTACGACCATCATGGCGAGTTTCAATGCCGGCTGGAGCAGCGACTGTACTGGAGCTGCATCAAGTCTGAAAGGTGCGTCGCCATATGAGATATGCCATTCGGGACCATGTTCCTGACCTGCACAAGCGAAATCTGCAGCGAGATTGAACTGCCGAGGTCTGGCCTGCACAACATTGACTGCAACCAGTTTCCGTCGCCCCCGACTCCGGAAAGCGTGGACGATAATGTTGCAGCCGCATCGACAACCGCCGCGTCAACGTCAGAAGGAGGCTCGTTAATGGAGGAACTCAAAGATCTGCACGAACACTCATGGTTCGGCTACCTCTCGGACATTGTGCTCCTGAGACTATCGAGTCGGGTCAACCACGCTTTCTACACGCAGGGCCCGGCATCGTGGACGAGCGCCAACTTGCTCGGCATGATGAACACGGCGAGGGAATTTGAAGGACAGCTCGAGCGGTGGCAGGAGACGCTCCCGCCCGCCATATCCTGCTTTGATGTGCCCTTGGACTACTCAACCGTGACGGAGCTGCAGTTGGCAACGTGGTCGCGGACTGCGAGCATCAAGCTGCGCCTCTACCGGCCATTTTTGTACCTCCTTGCGAGTCGGAAAGACCAAGATTACTTGCTGCGCGACGAGCTGCGGCACCTTGCTGAAAAGGCGGTTCTGATCTGCCTGGATCCGCTGTGTTTGCTTGGGCTGCGGCATAGACACGCTGGTACATGGTACAAGTGTCGCGAGACGGCGGCACGTGCGTTGGTTCTTCTCTGTGCCGAAGAGATTGGGCTGACGGAGAAGATGGGAGTTGACGACCGAGTGGGTGAGGTCCTATACGATTATGAGTGGCATTTGCGTTATTGGGAGATGGAGGCGGAAGATGTGAGAGTGACGCTGCAAATTATTGAGCGTCTCATTGAGCGGAATTATCAGAGGAGGAACCCACCACGATACTTGCTGGGTAATGAAAAGAAAGATGTGTGCTCCGTTTAAGGAGACCAAGAATTTGGCAGACTCCTCCTGAGCTACTGTATCTTACAAAATAGCAAGGGTACTTAGCCGCTGCCATGGACGCAGGATATTGGCCAACAAGAAACGTACCATTCTGCACGCCGACGTCAACACCCGTGACACCGGCATCGTACCGAAGTTGCCGAAGCCAGGCTTGGGTGGAACCGCGGCCCGCAGAACTACGATCCACGATATTAGTGAAAAGTTGCCGATCCAGATATCGCTGCTGAGAAATCAAGGCTAGGTTTCTAATCCGTTAAAAGTCAATTCCAACTGGCTGAGTGACGCCGAGGGTAGTCCCGTGGACCTAACGAGTCCTCTCGTATGGAGATTCTCGTCTTTATAAACCCCTCATCGATCCCGTCTCGTCAATTGGACCCTCGATGAGAAGCAGGCAATCTATAAGATCTTTCACACAACACGACTTATCCATCAGACGCGATCATCATGGCCGCATACCTCACCCAGCGCATCTTGCACCCTCATCATTGCATCCCCGTCTCGCGCTCCGAGACGCCTGTTCTCGAAAATGGCGCCAAGAGCACCGCGCCCATCTCCAACGTCGCGGCCAAGGGCGTTCCCTTCTTCACGCCCGCGCAGGATCCCGTGGCCGGCAGCGCCATGCGGCCGCAGCCTTCAGGGCGGCCCATCCCGAAGGTTTTCACGCCCCTCAAGATTCGCGGCGTCGAGCTGCCGAACCGCATCTGGGTGAGCCCCATGTGTCAATACAGCGCGCACGAGGGCTTCCACACGCCCTGGCATATTACTCACTACGGCGGCATGGCCCAGCGCGGAGTACGTCCGATTCGTCCACGGTGGTCACACCGGATGCTAACCATGTCATGCATCGTAGCCCGGTATCATGATGCTCGAAGCTACCGCCGTCCAGGCCAACGGCCGCATCACCCCCGAAGACTCAGGCATCTGGCTCGACGCCCACGTTGACACGCTCAAGAAGCACGTCGACTTTGCACACAGCCAAGGCGCCCTCATCGGCATCCAGCTCGCCCACGCGGGCCGCAAGGCGTCCACCGTCGCCCCTTGGCTCAACTCCGGCGCGACCGCCACCGAGGAGGTGGGCGGGTGGCCGTCGAACGTCGTGGGCCCAAGCGAGGAGCCCTTTGACAAGAACCACGCGACGCCGCGGGCCATGAGCCTCGCCGAGATCGCACAGTTCAAGCACGACTTCGTCCTTGCCGTGCGGCGCGCCGTGCGGGCCGGCTTCGACGCCATCGACCTGCACTTTGCGCACGGCTACCTCGTGTCGAGCTTCCTGTCGCCGGCCGTGAACAAGCGCACCGACAAGTACGGCGGGAGCTTCGAGAACCGAACGCGGCTGGCGCTGGAGCTGGTCGATGCCACGCGCGAGGCCATCCCCGAGGACATGCCACTGTTTGTGCGCATCAGCGCCACCGACTGGCTCGACACGCACCCGGACTGGACGGGTCCCAGCTGGACCCTCGACGAGAGCATCAAGCTGGCCAAGATTCTGGCCCAGCGCGGCGTCGACGTGCTTGACGTGTCGACCGCAGGCAACCACGTGCAGCAAAAGGTGGTGGGCGGGCCGGGGTACCAGGCGCCGTTCGCGAAGAAGATCAAGGCGGCCGTCGGTGACGCGATGCTGGTGAGCTCGGTGGGCACGATCAAGACTGCAGACCTGGCAGAGAAGCTCCTCATCGGAGCCGAGGACGGGGACGACACGCCGCTGGACCTCATCGGCGTGGGACGCGGGTTTCAAAAGAACCCAGGTTTGGTGTGGGCCTGGGCCGACGAGTTGAATGTGGCCATCAAAGTCGCCCACCAAATGGCATGGGGCTTCACAGGCAGAATCAAGCAGCTCGGTGATTGATGGCTGGAGAAGGATGACTACATGCTGGGCATGCTTTTGTGTCAATTCATACTCGACTTTCTCGCCGAGCTGATATACATATAGAATATAACTGAAGCTTCATGGGTTCAAGTCCGTGTAAGGGAAATTGAACGATACTACGCATGTAACGATATTTGAGAGTAATGACCTCGTCTCACTCCCTTTTCTATATGAAGAGCTGCACTAGACCGGATAGATGAAGAAGGGATTCTCCAAGTCCGTCAAATCCAGCATCGCAATCTCAACTTCCCTGCGCACCAACACGCCAGCCTCGTCCAGCTCTTCCACCTCTCCCATCGCATGCGTCTTCTTTTCCTCTTCACTCAGCGCCGCAGCCCAAGCTCTGCGTTCAGAGTTCCTCCTCTTCAGGATGAACCGGATCACAAACAGGATCACAGGAGTGCCGACCCAGCTGATGACGATCTGCGCAATCCAGGCGCCGTAGTAGCGGGGTGCGTCTCGCGGCACCCAGATCTGGGGCGAGATCAGATTCGCGACGCTGTAGCCAAGCATGAACATGACGTTGCGCGTGAGCTTCTTGGTGTAGCCCGCCGCGGAGGACGTCGTCCAGCCCAGGGCGATGATGTAAGTGAGACCATATGTATGACCCGCCAGCAGCAGGCACGCCAGCAGGGCGAGCTTCTGGTCCCAATCTATGGCTACCATGCCGATGCCACCCGCGATGGCGGGCACGCACCAGACGAGCCCGTGGAGAGCGAGGTTCGACGGCCACCACCGGAGCGCGAAAGTGCCGGCGATGAAGATGGCGACGCCAAACCCACCGCCCGCAGCAGCCACGAGAGTCGAGCCCAAGCTCGAGACTCCTAGCGCTTTGGTGATGAGATTCTGCTGCCCGTACGTCAGGTTGTTTGACATCATCAGCGTGAACGCCTGGAGGCAGAAGAGCCACGATACGGGATCGCGAAGCGTCTCCAAGAATTGTGCTCTCTTGAATTGTTTCTGCTCAATGGAGCTCTGGCTTGATTCTTGCACACGCCGAATAGTGTGGACCTTTTCTTCCAGCGTCAGGAACTTGGCCTCGCTTGGATTGCCCGGATATCGAAACCAGACAAGAATGGATAGCAGCACCGAACCCCCCCCGGTGACGATCATGAAGAGCTTCCAGGGGAGGATGTAGCTGTTGCTCCAAAGCAAGCCGTACGCTATGAATGCCGCGCAGACCGGAGCAGCCGCCGAAGTGACCCATAGGACAGGCTGGAGGAATGACTGCTCGTGACGGTTGAAGAACATGCCAATGGTCATCTCCATGGCCGGGACGACGACGGCCTCGCTGGCGCCCAGGAGCAGTCGGAGGACCACGAGGCCAGCGTATCTAGTCGCCACGCAGTGCAGGAGTATCGTGACTCCCCAAGTGAAGACGAGACCGCTGACGAACTTCCCCAGGGGCAGCCTCTGCATGGCGTAGTGTCCGGGCCATTGCGCGGCGAGATAGCCTGGGCATGGAGATTGTGAGATGGAGAAGTCAAGATAGGGTCACGCCGTCAGGGATGTCACTTACCGACATAGAAGAAAGTGCCGAGGTTATTGTACTCTTCTTTGCTAATGCCCGTCTCCTCGAACAGCCCCAGAATAGCAGCGTATCCGAGCGTCGACTTGTCAATCTGCGGACGCTTAGCATTTGATTCGCCTCGTTAGTATCGAGGGCACGCACGAAGAGGAGCAGGTTTATGGCGGACAGCAAGCCCATGACATGCCAGTAGGACTTTCGTCGCAAACGCTTCTCCTCCTCGGGCGTCTGCGGGCCGACATCCTTTCCATATTTTTCGATGAAGTGCAACGTCTCATCTGCATTTCTTTCTGTGATGACCGTCGCTTTTGCTGGAGCCTTTTCGCTGTGCACCCTGCTCTCATCTTTGGAAACCATGACTGTCGAGGTGTATGAAGGCAGACAAGAAAAGCGCTATGACACTAAGGAGACGGCATTGAACCCAAACAGATAAATAAACTGAAAGGCATCTACAATACATCTTAATGAGCCATGTGCACGGCGTGCTTTTGTATTGGCGGGCTGTAAGCCGCCGTGTACGGAGGAGCCACACTGCAGATCATTGCGACAGTGGGTGGATCGCTTGCGTGACCGGGGTGCAGCAGCTCATGCACGTCAATCTGGCTACTCGTAAACCTGCTCCTGCTTGTTATCTCTATCGTAATCATTCAAATCGTAAAATCATTTAGCTATTTAGCTATCGATGTAATGGCACATGAGGGCGTTGCGCGGTCCGCAAGGCCATCCACTCAGAACACGCTAGGGCATCCCCGCCTTAGACTCAGGTCTGCCAAATGAAGAGCAACCCAGATGTCAAATCAGCCTAGAAGATTTCGACATATTTCAACTCAAATGCCTCGGGCCCTTGGTCTCCATTTTGCTGTGGATTGGCCCCAGCCTGCTGCCCGCGACAAGCCTCCCTGCCGCGATTGCAATCTTGATGATCCGTTTGACTGCCTAGGCCAGAGATTCATGCGAACAAGTGCAGCGAATTGGCATAAGCTTTCACGCTTCTCTTGTTGATCTCAGGTCGTAAGAAATTAACATCGGCTTCGCTTCGCTATCCGGAGCTGGATACATCCAGCAGCGACAGACCGAGAAGAGAGTGCGCTCCTCAACAAACGACAGCATCACTTTTCGCCCCGCAACCTTCTGGCGAGCGCAGATGGCTTCGAAAAAAGACGCCGTAACTCTGCATGAGGCTGCTCGCTGTGCGCCCACCACTGCCAAACAAATGCCAGTACAACCACACACACCGTCACCGGGATGGCGATATACCACGTCAGCCAGAACAGCGGCGTCGCCATGACGGTCCACGATCCCTGGTCCTCGTGCCAGTTGGTCACGAGCAGCTGCGAGCCCGCCACAGCGGCCACGCCCGTCGTGGGGAGGAAGAGCATGGTGACGCCGGCAATCATCTTCATGACGCTCGAGTCGCGCGTCACCACCATCGAGTCCTTTTGCGTCACGACATTGAAGGCGAGCGTGATGGCGTTGTCGATGCGCTTCTGGAGACTGCCGAGGCGCAGCTGCGTCGAGCGGAAGAGGGTGCGGCGGTATTGCAGGCACTCCTTGAGTTGCTGCCGGACGCGGGCACGCGCCTTGGCGGATCGGTCGTCGGCCGCGTCCTGCGCGACGTCGTCGCTGTTGATCAAGGCCGCATCCACCAACATCATGCACGCCTCGAGGCCCTCGGAGAGGTACACGATGTGCTTGGCGCAGTTGTGCAGCGCGGCGAAGGATATCTTGGAGCTGAGCCCGTCGAAGTCCTTCGTGTGCGCCACATCCAGGATGGACTATCGTCGCGTCAGTGAGCGCCTCTAGAGTCTTTGTCGAGCAACTTACGTGCTCGAGCGGGCCGAATATCGAGTTCATGTTCCACACCATTTCGTCTGTCAACGTGAACAGCCCCTCACACACCACGTCCAACAGCACGTAGGGACTGATCTTGACATCGGACCACTTTCCGCCATCGAGAAACGCCTCAATCCGTCGTCGCACCTCGGGCGGCGCCCCGAAGCAGACGAGCGTCACGCCTCCATCCTCGTGGACGCGAAGGAAGAAGCTCGCGACGACCCAGCTGTAGTCGGCCTGCGGGAGCGCAGACGCGCCGTAGCCGTACGAGGGAGCGCGCTGGTCGATCTCGGGCCGCTTGCCACGCTCCCGCTTGACGCTAATGTTCTTGCACACGAAGTTGAACCAAGAACAGCACCCGTCGGCGTCGGTCCGCCGGTTGAAGCTGTGGCACACAGACTGCACGCGCTCATTGGTGAAGTCGCTGGGGATGCCGAGGATGCGAAACAGTTGCAGGAATTTGGGCAGAGTGTCCTCACGCGGCGTGTTCAAAGGTGAGAAACTAAATCCGTGTCAGTCAGGCCGCCTCTGCAGTAGAAGCCGAGGCGCTCGACTCACACTATGCGCAGGTCTGCCTTATCCCGGAGACAATTGGGGTTCGTCTCCGAGTACCAGCCGCCCTCTGGACTGTCTGTGATCGGTGAGCAATCGTATCTTGGATGCGCCGATGGCCGACTCACCACCAGTCACATCCCACACCCGCAGCGACCACTGTTGCGAGGACGACGCATTGTGCTGGCGCGCGGCTTGCTTGAAGGCCTCGTGGTCGTCGTCTATCGTCCACGACATGGCCGGACAGGTGAGTGACGACGGCGTTGAGGGCTGGAGCTGCTTCACTGGGGACTCGGTGAGGTGACCAGGCTGAAAAGCTAGAGCTGGCCTTGCATAAGCACGGCCGCAACGTGACAGGCGCACGATGCACCCAATTCCCGTAAGCAAGGCCTCCGCGAAAGAGGCAAGCTGTGATGACGGCCAGATGGCATATCGAGCGATGTAACGGAAAGACAAATGCGCAATGAACTATGCATGGCTCCTTCGCCGGAATATGGCACACCATTCATCTCGACGACGGCCCAGAAGCCGCTGTTCGGGATCCATCGACCAGCCGGTTTCCCTGATGATTGATGGCCGTGTTTAACAGGGCTGAATAGGCAGATGCAGGGATCCTCCCCACTGACCAGCAACCGGCGGTAAGCCCATCATAGTGCAGGGATTCTGCAATGGCATCTGCTGCAGGTCGGCGTCGCTCGCATCACCGGCACGACCCGAGGGTCTCAGGTGAATGGCGGAGAGCAGGATGCCATGTCCCTGTGTGGTGCTCATGATAGTGCCTTCAGGGCGAATAAACGAAAGCTGGCGAAGAAAGATGCAAGCCTTCACCGTTCGAGCCTGTTGTCATGTACCGCAGTGGCCGTTCCTGTGGCCTTATCGATAAGCCGCACGCCCATCCCAGGGGCGGGGCATCGTCGCCGAGCTCCAACGGCCCAGCTTCCCCCACCTCACCTCCATCCACTGCACAGCTTCCACCTTGGCTGTCTTTGCGGTCGCAGCAGCCATGGAGACTGCGAAAAAGTCATGGGGTTTGTCTTGAGCCTTACCGTCTAGAATTCAGAGCTGATGTTCGATCCAGAGCTCGACAACAACGTCCGGTTGGTCGATCCGAAGCGCGATGCCCTGTACAACTACGACCCCGAGGCCCAAAAGGCCGTCAACGCCGCTCGTCCATGGACTAAAGATCCCAACTACTTCAAGCACGTGCGCATCAGTGCCGTGGCGCTCATCAAGATGACGATGCACGCCCGCTCCGGCGGTGACCTCGAGGTCATGGGCCTGATGCAGGGCTACGTCAACGACGACACCTTCATCGTCACCGACGCCTTCCGACTGCCCGTCGAGGGCACCGAGACGCGTGTCAATGCCCAGGACGACGCAAACGAATACCTGGTCGAGTACCTGGACCTGTGCCGCGCGCAGGGCCGGCAGGAGAACGTGGTCGGCTGGTACCACAGCCACCCCGGCTACGGCTGCTGGCTCAGCGGCATCGACGTCGAGACCGAGGCGCTGCAGCAGCAGTTCCAGGACCCCTTCCTCGCCGTCGTCATCGACCCTGACCGCACCATCAACGCCGGCAAGGTCGAGATCGGCGCGTTCCGCACCTATCCCAGCTCATACACCGCCGACGCGTCCGCTTCCGCCGCGTCCGACGGCGCGCAGGCCGTGCCGCTGGCCAAGGCGAGCGAATTTGGCGCGCACGCGAACCGTTACTACAGCCTCGAGGTGTCGCACTTCAAGAGCACGCTCGACTCGCAGCTGCTTGAGCAGCTCTGGCACAAGTACTGGGTGCAGACTCTCAGCCAGAGCCCGCTGCTCACGAATCGCGACTTCGGCAGCAAGCAGATGCTGGACCTGAGCTCCAAGATCAAGGAGGCGACGACGGCCCTCGCACGCAGCCGCAACACGCAGAATTTGTTGCTGATGGGCGCCTTCAGCGGCAGTGCCGCAGGTGGGGGCGGCAAGGTCGCCGACAGAGCCGTGGAGAAGCTGGCCCAGGACAGCAACCTGATTGCCACAAAAGAGAAATCCGGGCTCATGGCTGGGGAGATCAAGGCCAAGCTGTTCAACGACCTTGGGCCTCGGAAGCCCTGAGAGGGGTTCTCGGAAGGGCATTGGACGGGACCTCACGCGTTGTACATGGCATGGACGGCGTTGGGAGACGAGCATGAACACGAATTATGAGCAGCAACTCGACAGACCGAGATTCGAGACGGCTCGAGCATGGCCTCTTGCTGTCTTTCATTGTGTAGGCGTTTGATGAGCAGTCGGGTCTGTTCTTGCAGCTTGACATGCATAGCAACTGGTTTTCGACAGTTGGCAGACCGCCCAAGGCTTGAGGAACACTGAGATCTTCATAATCCAAGCGTCTCTCGTCTTTTGAGGCGATGTATGCCTCCTTTGGTGGTGGGGGTAACGAGTGGTTGCACAGGGATCGTCTGGCATTGTGCCGCCACAGCATGATAGGAGAAGCTGGACGAAATGGGATATCGGTGCATGATGTCGTGGCTAATATCCCAGTTCTCTTTCTCGTAGGAAATCAAGCATCGGTGTAGCTTTCGCAATGGAAGCTGTCAATTCACACTCGGATGATGCTGTGTCGCGATGCTCTTAATGGGCTTTGCGCGCAGGGTTGAAGCTCCATAGCCGTGTAATGGAAAAGGTCGCCCAAGTATTAATAACCAGTCAGTGCCGAAGCTTAATTGCTCGTGGACACATCCTAACGCTGCCACCAGTGACAGTACGAGCAGATCCTGGTGGTGAATTCATACAGCGCGGCCCGTCGTTTACGCCGGTGTGCTTGCCGCTCAGAGTGTGATGATGGTGTAGCGGGACAAAGCATGCAACATTAATCAATCTCTTGCTTCCCGTCGACAATTGGTCTAGGCGAGCGAGTCGAAGCCAAGCGGCCGCACCTGTCTGCATCGTGCAGCATGCAATATCCAAGTTGCATCACGAAAGCTTCTCGAAGCTCCGGACTAGCGCCATGCCTGAACGGGCGAAAAGCACAATGCGGGGAGCCCCTTCTATTGTCTTCTGCCTCGACTGCTGAAGGTTGCCGCCGGCCCCGGCTTTTAGAGTTGTGGTGTCGCCCAGGGCCGCGCGTGATGATGCGCCGATGATGGCATCCGTCGGAAGGTTGCGTCCGCAGCCCGGAACAAAGTCCCCCGGCACCACACGGCGCCTCGCCAATTCTTGGGGACAGGTACATTACCGTGCCTGGCCTGCGGATCGGACATGCTTCGCAGAAGAAGACCAAGAGCGGTCAACCAAGCAAGGAACAAAGCTGGCAGCAAGGATTCTCCCAGGGCAAGGCCACGCTGCGACGGCAACGACGAGGTAGGTCTTGCGGCTATTGGGGCGTGGAGGAAATCGACCCGGCGCTAAGCTGCTGTCGCGTCGACAGATCGACTTGCAAGCGTTGCAGAAGTCACTGGCGTCTTGAATTTTTCGTGCAGTGTCCGTTGGAACTCGAGTCGCCCGTTGACGTCGCTGCTCGGACCGAGACCGTCCAATTGACCCATGTGAAGCCGAGACATCAGACGAGAACGTCACGGTCGTCATGCACCGCGCCCGCAACCGCGTAGAACAGCGCACATCAATGCCCACCTAACAGCTGTGCCAGGTTCTCGCGTCGATGGCGTCCACGTTTAGCAAGCTCAGGTACCCCACAGGGCCTCCACGAGCAGGGAGCTATGGCCACTGGCTGCTCGGGCCTAAAGGTAATAAGCTGGGTTTTCGCTTGGCTCTCGACTGGGGTAGCTCCGCGCCCGGGACGGCTTGACGTCATGGACTGACGACCTTTCGACGATGAGACTATGCGACGCGATCCGCGACCAGCAGCCGATTGCAGCGTCCCGCCGCGCACAGCGCCAGCCGGAATTGCAGAATCCGCAGCACTGCCTCCCCAGAGACCGGCCGGGAACATCCGTCGTTCCCACGCGCACAAACGACACATGGATGCTCTTCGATGCCCTCGAGGTCAATTGCAGAGGAACAGTGGCGCGCTCGCACATGCCTGAGCCGCCGAGACAGCGCACTCGACTTGGACAGATGGCCAGACGGCGGCTCGCAGACTGCCGAAGCGACATGGGGCAGGACAGGATTCCTTCGGGCGGCTGCCGCAGGGGATCCGCAGTTGGGGGTGTTCCACAATGGAGGTACCTCGATGCTTGGCCCGGAATCCATTCCAGCTTGGTCTGATCTCCAGGGCAATCAATGCTTTTCTGGCTGAGACAGAGCAATAGACTAGGGACGCATTGACTCGTGGCCAACCTCTGCGGCGCATCCTCGCAGAGGGAGAAGCTGTTCATCAGTACTCCGTAGGCATCCGATCTTGCAAAGGCGCTGGCGCGAGCAACCGCAGCGCAGCCGTTGCGGTTTGTTCTTGGCGCAGGTTCCGAAGCTCGCCAGTGCAGCTTCTTGCGGCGGCGCGCATCGGCGTGTCGTCTCCTGAAGCCATCCACGCACTCAAGTCATGTTCGAGACAGTAATGGCACCGGTTGCCAGGCCAGGACGGGGCGTGTCTGTCTGTCCACCACGTCTGTGCTCATTTTTCCAAGCTGCGCACGGCAGGGGGTCCTCGAACCGAACGACGCAGCACGGCAAGCCGCCTCGATCCGGATTGGACTCCTGGCCAGGTTCGCTGGCCAGCCACTGCCAGTTCCGTCTGCTTCGTGCGAGCTCGCAGCTCAGATCGGTGATCGCCACCCCTGTCGTCCACGCCACACGCCCATGCCTGGTCCGTGCCTCACACCCCCAGCTGCCGTCCGTTCGCTCGCGCGGTGCGCCACGCATCGGCCAGTTGGCCTGGCGCTGGGATTAAGGCATCGTCTGCACCAAACGGCCTCGAGTGGTGGTGCTGCTCTGCGGTGGAGGTGCGCCGTGCATCTCCCCTGGTGACAAGGAAATGCACTGCCGGTCGAGTGCCGATGACGTACTCGTCGCCCCTGCCCAACGTCACTCCGCCTCCTTCCCTCCCTGCGCAATCAAGCTTCCTCTGGTCTCGCTCGTGCCTTCCCGCTTGCGGCTTCGTACGTGACGTCGGTACCACCCCAGGGAAGCTGCTATTAAACCCCCTTCTGTCTGGCTGCGCGCCCCCGAACTCTCCCTCCTCTTCCCTCCCCTTCATGACCCGCCCATCTGCACCTCGTCTCCTCGATTATACCCATCGTAATACCCAAACAAACTCTCTTGTGATACCCCCGAGGCGCAGTCGAGTCGTCACACCCAATTTCTCTTAATCCGTGCGCACGGTGCAGTACTCATAGCTACGCCCGCGCCGGCCATCCACCCTTATATACGCCAAAGTTGCATGTTAAGCCGTAACACGACGACAATCACCTTCCAACATGGCCGCCAGCGTCAATAGGCCCACCGACATCAAGGAGAAGGAGGCCGACATCAACAGGAAGCTCCAGCTTTACGGCATCATCAGCGCCTTCAAGCACGGCAAGGTTCCTTCGGTACGTGGCAGCCTCGTCTGGCGAGACACGACTTGCATCGAGCACTTTCAGCTGACCGACTCCCACAGAATGAGCAGGCTGATGTTGCGCTGAACAGCTTTCTCGAGTCCAGGGCTCTCGGCACTCCCTCGGAACAGCTTTCTGAGGACGGAAAGCAGCTCGTTCGGGACACGAGGGAGGTCATAGAGCAGGCCAAGAAGCTGATCCTGTCCAAGAACGAAGGCAACCTGATCCAGGACTTCATCTGGCAGACGTCGCAGTTTGACCGCAAGAGCATCTCGGGCGTCGAGGCACCCGTCGACAAGGATACCGCCCAGCAGCATGGCGACCAAGCTCTGCAGGGTCTGAGGACCCTTGGCACTCTGCTCATCACCAATGGCCAGTTCCGAAAGCTTCGTATGTCATGTCACGAGCATGTTTAGTTGGTACCGATCGCTAACTGGGACTGATAGTCGGGGACTCCACCGTCCTCCTCCGCGACATGGCTGGCGACGCTGCCGCTCACGGCGCCAACCGCGTTCGCCCTTCCGAGGAGCAGCTGTCCCAGATTGACAGGCCCGCCGAGGACAACACCTGGCACGAGACTCCCAACCTCTCCAAGGAGAATCTGAAGAAGCAGGCCAAGGGCATCTATAGCGGCAGCGGCAAGAAGGATGCGAAGGAAGCAGCCGCGGCTGGCGCAAGCGCTGCCGTCAACCAGGGCGACAACCCCATCAACGTCGACCAGCCCGCGTACGGTGGCCAGACCACCGGCCAGCCCGCATACGCCGGCCAGACCACTGCCACCGGCCAGCCCATCGACAACCTCGCGGGCCAAACCGCAGCCCCTACCTCGGGCAACGCGGCTGGTACGTACGGCGCCAACCAGCCTACTGACAGGCTCGCTGGCGAGACTGGCGCCATCTCCCAGGGCAATGCTGCCCCGACCACCACCGACCAGCCTGTGGACCGAATCGCCGGGCAGAACGCGGCGGTGACGGTCGCTAAGCAGAAGATTGATCAGAACCTTGACCCCGAGACCAAGGAGAACCTCAAGAAGCACCACGAGGAGTACCGCCGCAAGACCAAGGACTACTTCAACAAGAAGATGCCTCAGGAGCGCAAGGACCAGATCATCTTCCGCCTCAAGAAGATGATTCTTGAGTGCCAGCAGCACCCCGACTACTCGGAGGCGATCCAGACGCTGCTCAGGCTCGCCGAGACGTACGGCAGCCATGGCCGCGCGCTCGGCAAGGATTCCGCCGGGACCGCCAAGCAGGCCCGAAGCAACTTCCAGGTTGCCGAGGACGATTTGCGCACCCTGATTGAGCGCTTCGCAAACGGCACCTCGACGTCGGACCTCTGGGCCTCGATCAATCAGATCTACAGGGACGCCGACAAGGATCAGGAGCTCAAGGGCTGGTTCAAGAGCATGGACAAGTACATTCGCCGCTGCCTGCTCGAGCAGGGCTACATCCTGGACGACGCCTCGAACCGCGAGTGGGACCAGCTCTACGAGCACGGCAGGTATCTGCTGCGTGAGAAGTATCGCGGCCACACTGACCGCGTCATCGACGAGACCAAGTTCATCGCCGACCAGTTCGACAAGGATCCTCACAACCAGGCGTTTAAGAAGTCCGTGCAGAAGCTGTTCAACCACCTAGGCCACAACGCGGACGGCAATGCCGTGTTCAAGCCCCAGCTCGTCAAGGACTTGACCGAGGTGATTATCCCCGCGGCTCTGGCCAACATTCGCTACATTCCCATCCCGCGCATCGAGTACTCGGACCCTCAGGTCGACGCCGTCATCGAGAACCTGGTTCTGGAGAGCGACAACTTCATGCCAAACGTGGCCGAGGTGGCGAGCGAGCACTACTTCCGCATGGGCCGTAAGAAGATTGCCAACAAGCACCACAACAGCATGGACGTCAAGGTCGCGGGCATCCAGATGGACCTGCGCGACGTCAGCTACCACGTGAAGCGCAAGTCGGGCTTCCCGTCCATCACGGATACCGGCGTGGCCGACATCCTGCTTCCGGGCAACGGCCTCTCGTTCCGCATGAAGGTGGCGACGGCGCACAAGACGGACCGCCAGAACTTCTTCAAGGTGGACAAGGTGGACGTGGACTTCAAGGGGCTCAGCATCAAGATCAAGCAGTCGAACCACAAGCTGCTGTTTGGCCTCTTCAAGCCGCTGATGCTCAGGGTCCTTCGCAAGCCGATCCAGAAGGCGGTAGAAAGGGCGATCAAGGATGAGTGCAACAAGCTCGACCAGATGCTCTTCCAGATCAAGCAGGAGGCGGACCGCGCGGCCCAGGAGGGCGCCGACGACGAGGCCAGCAAGAAGGCCAACTTCTACACGCGCTACTACCAGGCGGCGCAGAAGCGCTACATGGAAGGCAAGGAGAAGACGGAGGAGGTCGTGAGCGACAAGCACGTCAACGTCGCCATGACGATGGAAAACAGCATGTTCCCCAACATCAAGCTTCCGGGCGGCGTCAGCTCCAAGGCGACCGAGTACAAGGAGCTGGCGCGCAAGGGCGAGAAGTGGGAGAGCCCCGTCTTCTCGATCGGCAACGCCAGCAAGAGCACCGACATCCCTTCGGCGCCACACATCGAGAAGAAGCCGCACGCTGCGGGAAGCAACAGGGGGGCCACTGGAGCCGCCGGTGGCGTCGCCGGGCAAGCTCCCCAGGGGACTTACGGTGCAGGTGCCGGGCAAGCTCCCCAGGGGGCCTACGGTGCAGGTGACGCAACCGGTGCGGGAGCCTACGGCGGCCCTGGCGCTGGCGGAGCCTACGGTGCCTCGGGGGCACCCATCGGCGGAGGTTATGATACCACTGGGCAACCCGTCGGGGGCGCTCTAGGCGGTACCGCTGGTGCACCTCTTGGCGGCACCGCCGGCGGAGCGTACGGGGGTGCCCCGGTTTCGGAGACGCTTCCGGGAACGCACGGCGCGAGCCGCGGTGTGACGAACGGCGGGCCCCGCGCGACCAACGGCGCCACGGGCGCGGTCTTGAACGGCGGCAAGGGAGCTCCCGCGACGACCAACCTCAACCCGAATGCGCAGACGTTCGGCAGCCGCTAGGCATGCGCTGGTGAGCCTACGCCATCGGCGGAGCCCACGAGGGAGGGTACTGAAGGTGTACGGACGTTATACCCACTGAGTCACGCGTAATGGTCTGGCGAGCACGTCCGAAGTGATTGTTTTGTTTTGACAGTGATACCAATGGAAAAGACGGGAGTAATAACAAAAGACGGTGGATGGATGGATAATGTGCAGTTTTCCTTTGTCGCGTTTCGTATAGGTAGTGTTTATTGATATTGAATGACCGAGCAGGTCTTCTCCGTGCCCTAAGTGACCTGGACGACGCAGAGCAGCACTGTACTCCGTAGATGTGAGTCTATTTTTAGTGGACTCGACCCGCGCGAGCACCTCCGTCGCGGTGCTGCAGGTGCGGGCTGACGAGCCGCCGACGTCACCCGAGGCATCCGCTGTACCAGCGCCTTACTTGTACTCAGGCACAGCGCACCAACTGCTGCCACAACACCTCACTCGTGCACTCACTCTCAGCTCCTGCAAGTCTGTCCATCCCGACGAAGCGTGGTGCAGCTGTTGATTCAACGGTACGTGCATTTCTTCTTGCACGACCCCTGCTGGTCGTGGCTTGCTTAGGCAGAGTGAGGGAGGAGACGGTTCCTTGGTGCGGGCGGCAGCTCTGCTGCCGGAGCTAGCACGGACTGCGTTTCTGCTTGATGACAGGTGTTTTAGCATCTTGACGCGGGCGAGAGGAGACCGAGGTGGACTGCTCTCAGTCAGAGTTCGCATCGAGCCGTCGCGTCATTCACGTTGCACCTGGCATCTGTCCACAAGCACCTGCTGACCTCTCCGTCAACGATCAGCCAGCCAACGTTCCAGCTTCTACGTCTATGCCAGTAAGAAGCATGAGGCGCTGATCCTACAGAGCTTTGCATCGCTCTCGCTATCTTGGACATCGGCGTGTGCTCTCCGGTAAGGAGGGGCCCCGGGCAACATGGTGGCACCTTTAACGACACAGGTTGCGGCTGTCGCCCTGACGGCTGAGCAGAGGCGCGCTCTGTTCGACATCCTGACGCACCACGAGACATACGCTGAGGTCGAGGCCTTCAAGTTCCCCGACGCGGTGACGAACTATGGGTTCCCCTTCGCAAAGAGGACTGTCGTGCCAGAAGCACCACAGCAGCAGCACACGGGGCGCTGGTGGAGGAGCGCTCCGACGACGCCGCGAGGCACCTCACCGAGCACGCCTCGCTCGGGGACGCCAGTGCCCTTTGCAGATGCTCCGAGGACCCGGCCGACCTCTGGATCTGAAGAGGATCAAGACGAGGATGAAGAGCAGCAGCACTCGTCATCGTCGCCGGTGCTGCAGACCTTGCTGACGCGGTTTGTCCTCCCGTTGCCGGGCGTGCGAGCGCTTCCGCGCGAGTTCTGGAGCGTGCGCGTCCAGGGGCTGCTGGCGCGGCTGGGCGACGCATCGTTGTCGGAGAGCTACGACAAGGGCGCCTTGGGCACACGCAAGACGTTAGCGACGGGGTCGAGCGCCGTGATTGAGATGCTGGGCCGGGGGGCTCTCGGCGGCGTGGAGAGGAAGGAGAAGAAGACAGCTGGCGAATACGACTGCGGCAGAGCAGAGGACCTGGCGAGGGCGTGGGACGACGCCGTACAGGAGCTCGTCTACGGAGATCTGGTAGACGGGCTGTTTGACCACATGGCCCGCACAGAGGACCTCGAGGGATACTCCCCGACCATCAAGGCGTCGGCTGACTACGCCCTCATCCAGTACGATTCCGTTGCACCTCTTTCTGCGGACATGGTGTACTGACGAAATCTACACGCAGCCTCGCCACGTTTGCTCACCACATCTTCATCGGCTCGCCCGAGGGCCAATACCTGCTAAAGCTGCTCGAGAATGTGCACTCGCTTATCCCCTACAAGCTTATCAAGCAGACGCTGCGGGTGGGCAACGCGGCTACTATGATGAGCGGCATGCTGCGCCTGCTCCTGGCCAAGCTGAGCGTCACCAGCGTGACCAACTGGATCGGGCTGACGTCGAACGCCGACGACGGCATGAACCTGCTGCAACGTATCATGTCCCTCGTGCTGTCGTGGGATGCGAGCGAGTTCCGCAAGCTAGCCGATCGCGTCGAGAAGCACAAAGATAATCGACCGCCCGAGGAGGCGCTCCAGGCAATCCGGGCGCACGTCAACGAGGGCGGCGCGCACGAGGCGATACGCGCAACAAGCGTTCACAACTCGCAGTCCGTCATCGTCACGATCCTTAGCGCCACGGATCCGTCACTCGTCGCATCTCTAACGGACGCCCAGCACGCGCAGTGCCTGGCGTACCACTCTGCGCTGCTGTCGGTACGTGACCGCGAGGGCATCACGGCGGCGCTATGCCGCACGCCGCCAGACCTATTCACCGCGATGGTGCGCGACGTGGCGACGGCTTACGACCCCATGATCCGTAGCGTACATGCGCGCGTGGACCTCAAAGAGCACCTAGACGCGATTCAAGGCTTTATAGACGATTTCATCCGCGCAAGCAGACCGACGATGACGACCGGAGAGGGAGGAGAGGAGCAGGAAAGGCTACCGGGCGTAGAGGACTACGTAGCGCTGCTGCAGCGGAACAGGGGCCTGCTCTATCGATGGGTGAAGATGCTGGCGAGCGGGTGTCCGGATGTCTGGGCGGACTTGAGAGGCTGGGCCAAGGCGGCGGTGCGAAAGTTAAGGGCTG
The DNA here is from genome assembly GCA_024340795.1 of Tolypocladium amazonense. Classification (NCBI taxonomy): domain Eukaryota; kingdom Fungi; phylum Ascomycota; class Sordariomycetes; order Hypocreales; family Ophiocordycipitaceae; genus Tolypocladium; species Tolypocladium amazonense. Next base: position 19,434 of record JALHCE010000139.1, read on the forward strand.
ACCGCGGAGGAAAGGACCCGGGGGCGATGAGCATGGCTGAGAGGCTCGACGGTCTCGTCTCGGCACTGGAACCAGCGGCGCAGGCCGAGGTGCTCGAAGCCATCGACGCCCACGCCAGCTACCTCGCGACGCTCAACGACCTCTCCCTCGCACGTCTGCAGCGCCTCGTGTCGGACGATAACATCAGCGACGGTAGCGCCGGCCCGGGCATCTACCTGGCCCGCTGGCAATCGCTGCTCGACCGCACGCCCATCACGCCAGCGACGCCGCGCGGCCCGCCGCGGCATGGACGCGACGTCAAGCACACCACCACCATAGGCAAGATAGGCGTTGGTGGGGGCCGCATGCTATGGTACGACGACGCCGCGGCTGACGATAGCATACCTACGGCGCCGGACGTGGATGTGGTAGTGAGGGCGCTGGGAGAAGGGTTTAGGGATGCGGTGAGAGAGGTAGCGAGGGCGGTTTAGGGTCATGGCATGGCAATGATACATGGCTTGGCGTTTGGGAGACGGACATGCGAAAACATTTTTATGACTTGAAAGTCTACGGTTGGTAATGACAATTCCATTATGTCTTAACATCGTGTCAGCCCCTGGGCTGGATACCCCTGAGTTCAACCCCTTACCACCCATCAATAAAAAGCCTTCTAGACACGCTCTTGTTACGCTCCCGGGCCCTGGCCATCCACACCGGCGGCTTCATCTCGGGCGTCGCGGGAAGCGGCTTGCTGAGCACGCGCTGTGTGCAGGTCCGGCGGCGCATGCGCTGCGCGAGGTCGAGGACGGCGCTGGTGGCGGCGGCGCGCGTGGGCGATGACTGGCCGACACAATATGCCAGGCCGTCGATGAATGCGTCCACGGCGGTTCGAGCGCTCTCCTTTCCTTGGGTACTTTCGGCTTCGGCTTCGGCTTCGGCTTCGTTCTCGATATCATTTTCGAGTTTCACCACAGGCGTGCTAGGGGTAAGGTCGATATCTGGCTGCGACGGGGCTGTGAGGTCGACCGTATCGAGCATCTGCACCTCGTCACAGTCCTCGTCGTCGTCGTCCCAGCTCAGCTCCTCATGCTGCGCAGGCGCCCCCTTCAAGCGCCGCTGCTTCTCATACACGATACGCACCAGCCTCTCCCTCCACACGAGCTTTATATCCACGCCGGTCAGAGCTGCCAGCCTCCGCACGAACATGCCGCAGGGAGGGCAGTTCTTCCTCGAGAAGAAGATTTCAAAGGCGGGCCGCGAGCCGTCGTCCCATCTCGCGTGTCGTAGCTGGCGTAACGCGCGTAGCTGCTGGTCGTGGTTGCGGCTGCTGCTGCGGAAGGGGATCTTGAATTCGTCTAGGAGAAGGTACACGGCGTGCACGGCAAGCTTGACCTCGACGTGGGATGCGAGGAAGACCCCCCTGAGATCCTCTCTCGCTTGGCCCCGTGCGCCCATCTTGTCAAAGGGCCGGTCTATCCTTAGACCCAGCAGAGCAGCCATGCGCACAGCACGTCGCGTCCAGAGCGCATTAGCCAGCGCGCCGCCTCCTGAGTCGAGAAGATCGCCAGCTCGACCGGCGCCATGGCCGCTTTCCGCCCACGCCAGCACGATACGCTTCTCCTCGCCCGAGGCTTGCGGTTTCAGTAGACTGACGAACCCAACCGTCTTGCGCCCAAGGCTAGACGCTACCTGCGACGGCGTGATACCTTGTTCCAGAGCGCGCGAGTGCGTAAACTTGAAGCGCAGGTCTGGACCGAGGACTTGCACCTCGAGCGTTGCCGGGACGGGATCGATGATGTGATGAAAGTAAAAGTATGGTGAGGAGCTCTGAAACTGTGCGTCAAAAGTGGGTAGGTTCTGGACGTCTGGCGGAGAGGACGGAGAGTGTGTAGATATTAGTGCCGAGTTGCAATGACCCGGGCCGGAGGGAGATGCCATGATCTAGTCTTGTCAGCAGCGCCTTCATCAGCGCATGTACTGGCACATGAACTTACTAGAAATGAACTCTCTCATAAATTTCTTGAGATAAGGATGCTGTTGTAATGCAAATGCAGCGAGCACAATGCAGCAAGCGTAGATGAAGCGGTGGTGGATTTGGTGAAGGAGAATATCACGGGCAGCAAGGCGAAACCAGGCCACAAGCTGCACCACGCTTCTCACATTAGAGAGACCTAGTAGATCACTCAGAGCTAGTGTCAGGTAGTGTGCTCACGACAAGTTGATTCTGACAGGTTCAACGAAACAGGATAGGGGAAAGGGGATCAGAGATATCTGACTTGGTGGGAGCTGTTGAAAGCGTATCCGAGCAACTCGCCAGCTCACTGTGCAGTTGAAAGAACCACAGCAAGGGCCTACTGCCGTGAGGGGTAGTCTCCAATTGCAAGAATGCAGGGTAAGGTTGTGAGCCTAGCTGGTGCGAGACATAAGGCGCCCGACGTATGAGCTTGCCAGGTGCATCTGACTGTCAGAAACGGCCGAGGCTTACAAGGCCACATGGAATGGCACGAGAGTGTGTGCAAGCACTTGAGTTATGGAGAATAACCTGGTCAGCCAGGCTTTTCGGTCGTGTCCACGGCAGTTCGGATTCAAGCCAAGCAGCCGCCACGTCGGGAGAGCCTACACAACGAGGCATGGCGTCAGAAAGATGACTTCATCCTCACATCAGGCTCCCGAGGATCACGACACACCGCGACACCAGCCGGGTACGAATGCACATGCACGCAAGTCATCACAGAATCGAATATTGGTCGGGCCCGTTGAGTGAACCGAATGACCCAAACGGGGATATCTCATTCATACATCTCGAAAACCCAAGACCGTACGCCCAATACCATGCCGTCCCTTTAGAGATTGCTTTTTGACACGCTGCGCTTACTCCTCGTCCTCCTCCTCGGCCTCGGCCGTGGTCTGGGCGATACGGTCCAGATCACGCTGGCCGGCCTGGGTGATGCGGCGGCCACCCTTGTCCTCGTCCTGCTCCAGGACGCCGATCTTCTCGAGGGCCTGCATGACCTTGCGGTCGACGGAACCGGAGGCGTCGACGTGGTGCGAGGGGCGGCTGCCGCGGTTCTTGGCGGAGCCGTGGACCTTGCGGAGACGGCCGACACCGACGGTCTTGCGGAGGTAGACGTGGCGGGCGACGGAGGCGGCGCGGACGTAGAACCAGTCAATGTCCTGGGGGGGCAGCTCCTTGGCGGGGCCGGTCTTGACGGTGTCGACCCAACCTGCTGCAGTCAGTACATGCCGTTCCGCCGTCGTCGTCGCAGGGGGAAAACTCACCAGGGATGGGCAGCTTGCCCTGACGCTTCAAGAACGCAGCATAGGCGGTGATGAACTTTTGCGCCTGGCAACACAAACCCATTAGCATATTCCGTCTTCAGAAGTCTTTCGACTCCCTCGCGCCTGCTCCTCAGTCCCAATTGTTTCGTGCCCGTGGCCGCCGCCAATGAAGCGGCCGCCGCAGCGGCCCTCTCGCCGTCAGTCAAGATGGGCCGGCTGCGGGCGCGCGCGCCGACATTTCGCAGCGGCTGAAGCGTCTTCTCATGGGGGTAGATTCGCCAAGTCGTCGAGGGATCGTCGTCGGAGGGTTTGGTTTTTTTCCTAGCAGCGGCGGCGTGCGCCTGCCTGCGTCGTGGTAATCATTCAGGGAGGACCTACATCGACGTCGCGAACAGTGATTCCGCCGGCCATTTTTGCGGTGTTGGGGGGGTTTGGAGAGAGGGTGGTGAGTCGGTGGATGGTTGTCGGAGCGTGAGGTTCCCAGCAGAGTCGTGAGGTGAAGCTGGATGCGCCGAGTGGTGAACTTTTTCCCACGCTAGGGTTTGTGGCCCTAGGCGGCGGTTGTGTGGTGCGGCAGATGACTAAGTGCCACAGTATTTAGTCACCGTGCCCGTGGGCTGCGGTTGCATTGAGCGCACTGTACGGCTCACGTGTGGGGCTTTCCGACCTCACCTATGTTCGGTCCACTTCGTTGATGCTTGGACGGCTTGAACGACACGGCTCAGACGCGGATCTATTCCCATCGCAGGTCGAAGCCTGGTCTTAACTGGTGATTTTTTTTTAACTCTTCTTCGTCATCATAGCATCAACTTCGTGCATGGCGCATCTGCACGGCATGATCGGAAATATCGACGAGAATGAACACATCACGATGAGATGGAAGCGCACATCGGATTAGCAGCAAGTCGCAACTCTAGCATTATATGGTATGAATGCGCTCCACGCTTCAAGCTCAGGCTTATGCACAGTTCCAGACTCCGCATCCCGCTTTCCAAAGTGATTCGTCCATGGTCATCCAAATTTTCGTGTCCCGCCCGTGATCCAGCTTTTCAGATCTCATTCTCATACCTAGCCGCACTCCGTGAACCCAGCTCCAACCTCGGTGCCAGCAGCGGCCACAGAATAGATTGGTAGGAGCAGCAATGCCATTGACTCCTCGTCTCGAGTTCCTCTCTTATAAGGCAAGAAGTCTTGACTCTTGACTTTACCGGCGTCAAGAATTCGAGACCGGCTTGCTCGCTAATAGGCAAGCTTTCGCAGGTGGTTGTGAGACTCAACGACCTCATGTGGACGTGTCCTCCGCGTATGGTCGTTAAAATCATGCCCATTTGGCCAACAAGGCCATCACCGTTACGCCGAATGACACGCACCCAAAGGCAAACAGCTGGATCTTCAGCGGCGCCCTCCGCATGTAGGGGTTGAACATGAACTCGTGGGCCAGCAGCTCGACCAGACCGGTATACATGAGGATGCCGGCGCTGATCGAGTCGAAGATGCCGTTGACGAGCTTCTGCGTGGCGGCGTTTTCGGGCTTAGCGCCAATGCCGGCGGCAATGCCCACGGGCGTTGACAGGGCGAAGCCGATCGCCAACACGTACGGCACCCACCGCTTGCTCTTGGGCCACGGCGCAACGGCGAGCCGAGCGCCCAGACCGAGACCCTCGAACATCTGGTGGAAGACGAGGACGATGAGGAGGATCACGAGCTCGTCCTCGCCGGTGGTACCCAGGGTCAGGCCGATGAAGACGCTGTGGAACACGACGCCGAACTCGAGGATGAAGATGGCCGTCAGCTGACCGGCGATGCCGTGCTCGTTGTCCTCCTTGTGCTCGTGGCGATGCGCCAGGTGGTCCTCGCCGCCGGGCGGATAGCTGAGGTCGTCTGGCGGCCCCGGGATAGACGTGCCCCGTCCGCTCTCGATGTCGTCGGTGTGGGGACAGGGTTGCGCTTGCGCCGCGTGACTCTTGGTCTTGGGCTCCTTCTTCAGCGCGAGGACCTCGTTCGTCGGGTCCGACTCGGAGTCGGAGCCACCGTGGCTGTGGGCGTCGTCGTCCTCGGCCCTCGAGGCCATCAACTCGACGAAGAACATGACCATGATGGTCATGAGCGCGATGCACAGCGCCCAGGGGTACTCGCCCATGCTCGGCCAGCTCTGCGCCACGCACTTGTTGCCGAGCTGGTCGACGGCGGGATCCAACAGGTGCATCCAGGCGGTGGCGATGATGACGCCGGTGCCGACGTACTTGCAGATGAAGAAGGTGAACTTGGGGACGTGCATCTTCGTCTGCCTCTGCAGCAGGACGGGCGTCAGGGCGCCGATGAGCGACGCCACCATGATTATGAAGATGGCGCCGATGCGGAGACCGAGCCGGCCCAGCTCGACCGCCTGGCCATCGCAGTTACCGCTGTCGTCGTCTGCCATGACGACTTGCTGCTCCAAGGGCAAGCCGGAAAGATGAGAGAGGTCGTCGGGCGGGACAAAGTACGCCAAGCTGACGTATGAATCCAACCAAGAAGAGACGTGCCGGGATCTCGGCTCACGATGTTTGATGGCCACGAGGTGATATGCCGGCAGTCGCCGGTGACTGCGGGAGTGCGGCGGTGCTTTGCTTTATAAACGATGCAGACGGGCGGGATGGACGACTTGGGCTGCGGTCGTGTTTCGTTTTCCCATGCCCCGATGCGAACACGGACCCTGGCCGAGACCAACGCAATGCAACCCCCTGATGGGACAGGTGACAAGGTAGAGATGGAAAGACTGCAGAGGCTGCCGGTTGGCCTGCAGGGAAAATATTGACGGGCGCCGGAGGGTTATCTCGATGACCGGAGCGAGACACTAGTTTTGCGCGAGGGGACCAAACATCAACGGACAGAGCGTAAATATCGACGGGTCGCTAAACCCAATTGAGGAGCCACTCCGTTTCCTTCTATCAGCCACGCTCGCCTTCTCACGTCGCCAATACTGTGATATGAAAAGTCGCCAGAGTTCAAGTATCCGCACGCAGCTCCGGTATCTTAAACCGGCCGCGGATTGCCTTTCACCGTCTAAGTTTATTCGTCGAGGACGGAGTACCGAAGGCGATGTCGAGCGTAGCGACAGTGGCCGGCACACGATATGCGAGGCTTATTACCCCATTTGGCTTAGCGATACGTCGATATTTGCGCAACGAGCAGGATGGCTGTGTGTCTCGGTGCCTGCCATTTGCGCTGGGCCCCGCTGCGTCTCCGGTCCGTCGAGAACCCTGATGGCCAGGCGGCGCCAACCGACGAAATTGGCAGCCATATCCCGCCTCAGATACGGGTACCTCAGCCTGTTGGACGTCGCTGTCGATCCTCCAAAGCAGCTCGGACGGCGCATGGAATGTCTCCCTCGCTTGGATACGTGCAGGCGGCTTGTCGCACGAGACCGTTGGGCTGTCGGGCGAAATGCACAGGGCGCGGGACGGTAGGTGGACGCGAGGCGACGCAGCACTGCAGCACGCAGCCGTCGGCGAAAAGGCCAAAAATCCCCTCGCCCGCCATGTCTCTCCACAAATACCAGCGCAATTGAATGGCTCCTGCGCCGCTTCGGACAGCGTCGCGAGAACAGGCACGCCGTGCCTCGGCCGCCACGCCCGCCTTTGCGCCGCCCCTGATTGGCCGACGGGGCGCCCCCGCTGCCAGAAGAGGCAAAACCTGGCCATCAAGGTGCACGCCGCCGCCCGCACGCAATCCTCTATCAGTCACTCACCACACAGCATCACTCATCACCCAACGGCGCAGCACAGGCGGCATTTGCATGCAGGCAAGCAATCGCCGAGCCCGTCAGATCGGGGCCAAGAGCCTTGGCTGCGTTGGCCGGTTCTCTGCATCGCGTTGGCTCACCTGATGCGCAGAACAGTTCGGTTACACGGCGTATATTTAGCATCGTCCAGCCCGCGTCCGTCGCCTCATCCTCGCAGGCAGCAGAGCAGGTCCTTTTGCGCCCCGCACGCTCGATACCACGCAGAGGCGCAACGGCCGGAATGCATCGTAATACGAGCATATATGCATACATTAAAGTGCCCGGCTGAGGCTGACGTGCGTCCGCTCGGCTGCATTTGCCCGGCGTGACAAGCGCGCCAACTACCCTCCCGTGCTGCCGCTGGCCGGCCCAATGAACCGCAGCCAACTGACGCACGCCGCACGTCCAGGCCTCAGCCCTGCACACGAACGCAACCCCCCGCCGGAGCCGTGCCTCGTGGCCGCAAAGCGCTGTGCCATCGCACCGTCATGCCCGCATTGCCGCCTCCACCCGGTGGCGCCACGCGCAAAAGACCCTTCCTTCCACGTTGCGTCGGTGCTAAGAAGCTTGTTTGTGAGACACGGCAGCGTGCGAAGGGCCGACAGCGGGCAGGATTCACGACGAAAACTGAATCTCCAGCCCGAGGGTCCTGAACGGCTTGTCGAGCTTCCGCAGGTCGATGCCGCTGCCCAGGCTGAAGAGCAGCGACTTGACCCGTCCCTCCCAGAGCACGCCGATCCTGAGGTTCTGGTCCAGCCGCGCCTTGAGCGCCCCCGCGTACTCCTCCCCCTCGGGCTTCGCGCGCTGCGGCCCCGTCTCGCTTAGGTCCGTCCCCGGCTCGGGTGCCGTCGGCGGGTCGTCCAGCCGCCACTCCATCTTGGCTTGGAAGCTGCGCTCGTGGCGCCGCCAAGCGCAGTCGTCGTCGAGCACCGCTCGCCGGAACGGCTTCCTCCACAGCTCCATACCGATCGCCCACCCGCTCTCGTAGCTGAACACATTGAACTCCATGCGCGTGGCCAGGCTGCAGTGCTTGCCGGCCGCGACGGCGTAGCTCGCCGCGATGTTGCCCATGAGCGGGTTGAGCGTCAGCGTGGCCGTCAGCGGCGTCCCGTTGTGCGTCGGCAGCGTCGCGAACCGTCCGCCCAGGCTGATGCCGCCAGACTTGTTCAGCGTGCCGTAGTATATCTCCGCGCCCGTGCTGAAGCGGCCATATATGCGCTCCCGCTCGCCGTTGCCGGTGCCGGTGCTCTCCACGCCGGTTGCCGAGGAAGACCGGTCCGTGTCCCCTCCGAAATTGTATATTCCCCTCAGACCTAGCAGGCCCCCGTCGGAGGACGCGAGCCCTTCAAAGGCGTACTTGCCGACGTCGTACTGCGCCAGCCCCAGCGCCGTCCCGCCGTCGCGGAGATGCTGCGCCGACACCGCGCTGAACTGAACCTGCAGTGCCGGCGATAACCTCTTGACGACCAGCGCCTCCAGCTGCGATTGGGGGAGGTAGAGCCTGCCGTACAGCAGTGACGATCCGGGCTTGTCCGTATCCGGCTCGGTCCGCAGAGCCGCGTAACGACCGCGTCGAGGCAGCGGCGACAGCGGGCGGTACGAACGCAGCAGCTCCGGCAGCGACACCGTCTCCGACTGCGGCGTCAGCAGCACGCGCAGCGGCTCCGACGAGAAGAGGTACGAGATGGAGCCGTCGACGACGCCCACGGATCCGAGCTGGTACGACGTCGCAAAGTTGGAGCTCGCGAGCGAGGAGAGCGTCAGCCGCAGCCCGCGCGGCGTCTGGAAATCGAGGAGGCCTGGGCATCGACCGTCCGTCAGCACCAAGCGCGCAGAGGCTTGCGGCGGGGATGCAAGGTCGGGAGAGGCATACCATCGGGCGTGGCGTTGAGCGCGGCATACGTGTTGTCGCGGCTCCAGCCCGTCGCCTCGTAGAACGCGCTGTGGACATAGTCCATGAACTCGCGCATCTCAGCGCGCCGTTATCATGCTTCCCCGGGGTGCGGCGTGGGAAGTTGTTCGACCGAGTCGCGGTGGTGCGGTTTGTCGTGTTCTGGTGTCTCGCGGCGACGTCAGATGCGTCGTCGGCGCCGGCAAAGGTTCGGCAGGGGGCGAGGCCGCGAACCTACCCTGCAGTCAACGTCGATAAGAGTCTTTGAGCATCCAAGGCCAGTTTACCGTGATTTTCTACTACTGCCACAATACTACCAGGAAAATGAAATTGTAAGCTTTTGCGTTAATTTTTCAATTGAATATGGGCTGTTACTTGAGGGTGGCTGGTTGCAGCTGGAATGGATTCAGTCGGTGATTGAGATACCATTTTAGTGTGAGAATCACGCAGAGCTCAGGCTTCGGGACACCGTACGATTTGAAGGGAGCATAGCATGGTCTGTTTGTCTCTGCCTTTCCTGCTCATGAAACACCCTCGAATCACGGACACAGGGCGCTTTGTTGTGAATATTTCCATTTAATAAGCCCAGCTCTACACGTAGCCACATCCCGATGCCGTCAGGATATTGCCAACACGGTGCAATGAAATCATGCATGCATACGCCTCGTAACAACCAGGCATCCTCGCCTAGTGACACAGTAACGCCTCCCATCGCCCGTCCGCCAAAATGGGTACCAAGAACGTCGACCCTCGCATTTCGTAGTGTCCTGCGGTGCTCTCCGGGGCACGGACGAGTCTCGCAGCGGCTTGGCCTACGAGAGCCCCCGACGCGGAGATCGAACTTATTGGGACATCTCCTCAGGACTTGAGGGTTTGGATCAGCGACACGTTGTCGCCCTTGAGCAGGATCTGGCCTGTCGAGGAGTCAGCCACCTGTAGCTAGGATCGAATCCCGAATGCATCCTTACCCAGCGGTTTCCGTGACCCGCTGTCGTTGTTGTTGGCATCCTGACCGACCTCGAACGCGTCGTCGATGACCAGGTTCATGAACTCGTCGAAGCCCTGTCACTTGTGTCAGCTGAATCTCCCCTAGGATGCCGAGGCTACCTACCCGAATCTTGCCCTCGATGCGGATGTTGAGCTGCTCGTACAACCACACGCTAACCGTAGCATTCTGTAATCGTCAGTCATGGTCCACAGCGCATCGTATGCGGATAGTTAGCCCATGCGCTGCCTTTCCCGCGGAGTCCAAGAACCGTCGCAGACGCAGTCGGGCCCACGAGCGCCTCGCATTCAGCGGAGAAGAGACAGCGGAGGGTGCATTGGCCACACGATTGCGCATTGCGCACAATTGAGACGGCGAAAGCTGGCACCTAGACAACCCGATGCTCTCCCTCCGCGTCTCTGATCTCCGTCGCGGACTCGCTCGCTCCGTCGCTCTGAAACTCCTTGGACACGGGGACACGCGCGCGCATCGGGCGGCTTGGTAGACTCACGGATTGCAGGAGCTTGAAGATCATGTTGCTACGCACACTGTCAGCACAATATTCCCGGCAATCGCCGCGACACAGGAGGGGCATGTCGCAGCGTCGAAGCGGTCGTGGCAGCCTTACATGGGTGGCAGCAGCACGCGGCGACCGCCGCCTCCGGGACGTCCGCTCATTTTCGATCGAGGTGGGGGAGGGCGAAGGTTGGAAGGGTCTGTCGTTGCGATCGGCGACCGGCGAGCAGCAAGGGACGTCGTGACGGGTGGTCTGGCGCGAATCTGCGAATGCGGAAACGAGCTCGAGCGTTGGCGTAGCTAAATTTCAGCGGAGGGGCGGAACCTTTATCCGCGGTACCGAATGCCGCACTACAACTACAAGTACCTGCAGCTATCAATGGTCCAACCAGAATGATCCAAGGTTCGCGCTGCTCGACAAGTTCACGCATTTGATCTCTGGCAATATCAAAACGTTTTCCTGCTGCCTTTCCCAAGGGACGCAGCCTCGTAGAATTGTGTACAGGACCCCTCATCAATACGCCGCGCAGCTCCGTAATACATCTACCAAACTCCATCATCTCTGTTCGCCTCAACACGGGCCGCCTGCACTCACTCACTCAGGCAGGATCTTGTGCCTGATGCACCCTCTTCCCCTCGAACCAAGTTTCCTTGACCACGCCCCGCACGAGCTGCTCCGGTGTCAGCTCCACGTCGCACACCACAAAGTCCGCCTTGAGTCCCGGCCGCAGGCTGCCCGTCCAACCATCCGCGAAGCACGAGTACGCCGAGCCGTGCGTTGCGCCCGCGACGGCCTGGCACACGGTGAGAGCCTGCTCGGGGTTGACGGCGGTCTCGAGCTCCAGCTCGCGGTACGAGCGCCGCGTCGTCGCCACGTACAGGTTGGGCAGCGGCTGGTGCGGCGCCGTGGGCGCGTCGGATCCGAGGGCGAGCGGCGCGCCGCCGTCGGCGAACTCGCGGTAGGCGAAGGCGCGCTTGCAGCGGTGCTCGCCGATGAGGCGTGGCCAGGCGTGTAGGATGGCGGGATCCGAATGCACCGGCTGGATGGACGCCGTGATGCCCAGCTTGCCCAGGCGCGCGGCGTCGTCGGCGGAGGCCAGCTCGAGGTGCTCGATGCGCGGACGCCGTGACCTGTCCGTGTTCTTCTCCAGCACGTCGATGGCCATGCGGATGGTGCGGTCGCCGATGGCGTGCAGGGCCACCTGCAGCCCCGCGGCGTGGGCCCTGGCGACGAGCGGATGAAGAAGACGCTCGTCCCAGATCGAGTCGGGATTTTCGCCGTTTGAGTAGGGCTCTGTGAGGGACGCCGTGCAGGCGTCGATGATGCCGTCGCAGATGACCTTGATGCCGACGATGCGACAGTCCGGTGTGGTGTCGACGTTGAACTCCCTGGCAAGGGCTGCCGCTCGGTCCACCTGCGCGAGCACACCGTCCAGCGACTCCTCCGGCTTCATGAGCCAGTACGCGGCGACTCGCATGCCGGGTAGGCGTCCCTCTTCTCTGCGCAGCTCGATCAGCGGCTCCCAAATGCTGTCATCCATAGCCATGTCGATCATGCCCGTGTACCCGGCGGCGTTGAAGGCTGTGAAGGCGGCCCTGATGGCCTCCTTCCTCTCCTCCATGGATGCGACCCTCGCGACGAATGGCCACATGATCTGGAACACGGCGCTCTCGTTGAAGACGCCGTTTGGCTTCCCGTCCGCGCCACGCTGGATCTTGCCGCCGGCTGGGTCTGGCGTGTCCGCGGAGACGTCCATGATGCGGCACACCTCGTCGAGACCTGCCGTGTTGCACCACGCCGAGTGCAGGTCTTTGGTGTCGATGAAGATGGGCCTCGGATCAAGGTCGTCGAGGAGGCCAGCCTCAACGCCGTCCGGCGTCATGGAGTGAGTCCAGCCGCGGCAGAATATACGAGGCACATCGGGATGCGACTCTGCGTACGATTTGACCGTAGCCCGTATGTCGTCGAGGGTCTTGCAGCTGTCGAGGCTGACCTTCTTGAGCGACTGCCCGATGAGCAGGAGGTGCAGGTGTCCGTCGATGAAGCCCGGCAGAATCGTCTGTCCCTGCAGGTCTCTGACTTCTGCACCTGCTTCCCTAGCCGCCGTCACGGCCTCGTCGTGCTCCGAGCCCACGTGCTGGATGACGCCGTCCTCGATCACCATGCTCCCGGCGAAGCTCGGTGCCTCGCCAGCTCCATCCGTAGATGACTGATATACCTTTGCATTGAGCAGGATCGTCAGGTCTTGTCGAGTTTGCAGTTCGCCCATGTTGACTGAGTGCGGCAAGCATGCAGAGTTGCAACCCAGATGAGGGGGCTTGTCGGCTATGTATAGAATGTACAGTGTAGAGATGCGCCCCTCTTACATATGATCCGAGCTGGAGCGCCGGGCTTGATGCTTAAGATACGAGATGTGCCAGATTCTGCTCCAGAAAAGCAGCGGATGTGCATGTATTTAAACGCCTTCCTTAGCTGGCCTCGGTAGCCTACCCCTGGGCTCAACGAGCGTGCAAAGCGTGGCTCGGCGAATTCAATGGGTCGGCCGTCATCGGCGTCGGCTGATCCCCGATTTTGACGCCATGTGCGCCGCGGGGCTACGAAAAGCCACGAGGGGATTCTTATCAGATCCGCCGCTAACCAGCGCGGGGGCAACTTGGCATGACACCGACGAAAGGTACCAGCATACTGCGGGGGAATAACGTTGCATTCATCATCTCAACTCTCGACGGCATTCATCTTTGGACATAGCTTCAGCGTGGCGCGCTCCTCGACCAGCCGGGCCATCCTGTCGGCCGTCTCCGTGCGCATCGCCTTGAGCCCGCGCACCACGCCCTCGCGATCCCGCGGCTTCAACTCCTGGCTCATCTTGACCTTGCCCTCTAGCCGACTTATCGTGATCTCCACGCCAACGATGAACCTGCGCGACCGCGAGACGTAGCTCTCGGGCGCGTCGCCGAGGGTCCACGCCTCGGCGTCGCTGTAGCCCATGATCCCCGTCTCGCCCAGGCGCGAGAGGTCGCCGAGTTGCTGCATCAGGAAGTCTGCCGTCTCTGGCGCGTCAGCGTCGTAGTGGATGCGCGCGCGGCCGTAGACCTGCGCGGCCGAGTAGTTCCACGTCGGCGCCGTCTTCCTGTCGCCGGACATGGTCTCCTGGTAGAAATTCGTGGTGATGTAGTGCTGCACGGGGGACGTGAAGACGATGAGCACGTCCTGCTCGAGGACGTTGCCCCCTGACGATTGGGCGCTGAGCGCCTCGATGAGCGCCTGGCTCTGGGGGTTCTGCCTCGCCATGTGGCCCCTCAGGCGCCCAAGCTCCGCCTCGCTGGACTCATCGTCGACGTCGAGGACGAAGGGGATGTGCGTGGATTGAAGCAGCGGAAAGGACGACGACGGAGACGTAATGGCTGTGGTCATGAGGCCCAGCGGATTGGCCCTGATGAAGTTGCGCAGCGCGGGGACGTTGAGCTCTGCGTGGTCTTTGCGAAGATGCATGGCGGCGACTGTATCTCTGAGTACTATTTTCCCCTATGCAAGCGAGAATTTGGCGGTGACTTGATTGTCAAGAATACGTGATTGCATCCTCGCGCCGTCGAGAGGGCCACGCCACGATCCACGGCTAGCCTCGGTGACGAGCACTCACGGGGCAAAGCCAGGTCCGATATCCGGATGTCTGAATCATCCCTCTCGTAACGGCAAATTCAATAGCTCGCAAAATAACATCGCAAAAGCCAACCGGACGGTCGAGCTGAAGCCAAGGCATGGACTGTGGGATCTGGACGGTGTGGAGGTGATGCTTCCTGGGAAGGAAGGTCGAGGCGCCTCCTGGGAAGGAAAGTCGAGCCGCCGGCGATGCAGCGAATCATATCGCGACTTTGACTGCACAACAGCCATGCATCGATTGCCATTGCATGCTACCAGGCAATGCTCTCCGTTTCATGGATATGCCTAATGTTTACCGTCGCGTTTCTAATAATTTTTGTTTCGCTTGCAGCAATGCTTCAATGACCAGCAGGCCAGGCCCGACATAATTGGCTAAGCACGGCCAAAATACACATCGGCTAGATGGGCTAACGTAGACGTAGGTGCAATGATGTGTTTTAAAGAATTGAATCTGATTAGAATTAAACAGGGGAAATTACAAAGAACGAATAAGAAAAATGAGCAAAGGCGAACCGATCAGCCCTATAATCAAGCCCTATAATCAAGAAACTTGTCCAAGAACTTACTCCCTCTCAGCATCGGTCTCTGCGCGATATCAGACATCAATCGAGCCACATTTCAAAGCCCAAACGGACGACCCGTCTTCGCGCTTCGGCGCGTGTACCATCTCGCACGCTTTACACCGGCGCCGATCTTTCTCTTGATCGGATTCAACATAGGACAGCGCAGCAGAAATGTAGTCGAAATCTTTCACCTGCTCTTGCTCGAGGCCTTGCTGAGAGTAGCACGTCTCGTCATTGTTAGGCGAGATTTCCGAGGAGAACTCTTGGAAATAGTCCCTCCAGCTGGCCTGGGACTCTACCACGTCGGAAGCCTTCTTATCTGCATCCTCATCCAGCGGAATGGACCGTGCGGGGCAATTAGGTGCGCTCACCCAGCCGGGCAGTGACTCCGAGGTGACGTCGGCCTGGTCGGTCGTCTTTGTTTCCGGCGCCATGTCGTCGAAATACCACAAGGCTAGATCAAACGCCCTATCCGCGTCTTGCTTGGGCGAGCCGGTGGTCGGATTCAAGAAAGCGCCATTGGCGATGTAGTCTGCAGCTGTCAAGATGTCGGTCTCGTTCATCTCTCCGCCCCCGTTCAGCTTGTTTTGAACCTCCACGCGAAGCGCAATGAGGTCGCTCTTTGCCTTCTCCATTTTGGCCTTGGTCTCCGCATCCTCCTTCATCTGAGCCTCTACCCTTTGGGCTTCAATTTCGTCATCCGTCGGGAATTTTTGGTCGCAGGTTAAATCGCCACGCAGACGCTCCTCGATGGTTTGTTCCCTCTGACCTTGAATGATCCGCGCTCCCTTACATCCGCCGCGCATAAGCCAGCGCGAGACGGCATTCCCGTGTTTATGCTGCTCGATCTCGGGGTCGTGACAAGATGCTGGCCAGCCGGTGCCTGGAATTTCGAGCTGGCCCAGGTAATTGTTGCATTTCTCTGGTAGGCCGATGGGCATGTCTCCGAGCGCCCTGACCGCGCTTCTACCGCACTCGAGCATCTCGCTAGGCGACTTGTCTACGCAGTTGGCAATGCCTTCAAAGAAGGTAAAAATGACAGTCATGGGGTCATTCGTTGACAAGCTCGCTCTGCTCAGAACCGAAACTCTGTAAAGACGGCCTATTTTCGCGAGAGCGGCTGACCTAACCGGGATTTGCGCTTTTGCAAGCCCGGCTGCGGTGTGGCTCACTTTAGCCACCTGCAAAACCCTGGCAAGCGTATACTTGTCACCCGGTTCGAGGATTGCTCCCTTCATATGGACGGGGGTACGCTTGAAAAGTACATCTGTTTCGCCGTGGAGGGTGGGCGCTTGATTGCCTTGAACGTCTGGTCGAAAATCCGAAGGTCTGGCTGTCGAAACGCCCGCGAGCGCCGCGACAGTAAGGGTTGAAAGACGCATTCTGCCGTATATAATGTCTTTGGACTTAAGTAGTCCTAGGTGCTCACGAAATTGAGGTTCTGAATATAGAAGTGAGTTGTACGGTGGTTTGGGTATCAAGAGCATCCAGCACTTGGGGAGGCGGCCACGTTTTACACTATATACCTGTAGCCTTTACTTTCACCAGATACATCGCACTTAAAGGAGATTTCTTAGTACGATAGATTACTGATCCTATTTTTTATCCCTTGAAATGAAGCTCGTTATTAGATTCTCTGGGCGTACTTCGTTACGTGTGGCAAGAAGCCCGTCATCTCTTTTCACGAGTACGGCGAGTATTTGGAAAAGTGTCCTGACATATATTCAAAACTATTATAGGCCTGAGCGTGAGAAAAATAACCCCAGGATTCTTGGCAAGGCTCTGACAACCTCAGCGCCCGCGTTAATTATTCATTGCCTCAGCACGTGCACTCGGCGGCCCGGCAGGAGCTGCACAATGTATGACGTAGGCTGCGACGACGGCCCCACGAAAGGGGCACTTTGCCAATATCCCTCTATTCAGGGCGTTCTCGAGGTTCTTGGAGGGTCTATGTCCTCCGAAGAGCCTCCGTACACGTACAGTGCATGTAGCTCTGACGCTCTGCACAGGAGCACTTTCTAGAGCATGCGATTGACGATGAAAAATAGCCCTGAATCGTACAGAAGAACTGCCCGAAGGCATAAACATCATACCAGCCTTTTGCTTGCTGTGGTAATGCTCGTTGTGCGCCCTTGGTTCCGCCATGTCGGAGCGCTAACGCCGTATAAAGCCACATGCTCGCAGCCTTTCGGGACATTTATTCTCTCGGTGTGGCCCCTTTTCACATTCTTGGCCCATGAATCACCGGTAGCCGCCAACACGCAATAACAGAGGCCCATGCACTGGGCCAGCGTATACGCAGGTGACGTGATGACGGCGGCTGCGCCTCCATTTGACGGGCGTGGCGTCGGGCGTCGAAGCCGCGTCAGATGATTTTGTCTCTCGCATGCGCTGCGCATTTCGTGCTGCTCGATCGGAACGAGGACAGTGAGGTAGGAGCAAGCGTGCCACTGTATTTAATCTAAGACTAAAGCTTGAGGGTCTTGAGCTTTCTACCGAATGCCTGCCTAAAAGCCTAAAATATTCGGACCTACTTAAGAGCCGTCCCTTGCAGGGCCTCTGGATATATCAAGGAATGAGGCTTTCATCGATACTCGCTATATTTATCGTCGCGTTCTATTTTCCGTTTGCCGGCAGCAACGCTTCAATGACCAGCAGGCCAGGCCTGATAGTCCAACTGGGCAAGCACGACCAACATGCATATGGTCGCATGCAGGCGGCCACACTCCCCTGCCTTTCGACATGTGCGCTCAACACCATAACTTTTACATGAGCACGAAGTCAGAAAGCGAAGTCAGAAAGTCCAAAAAAAATCCAAAAAAAAAGAAAACACATACAGCAGCCGGTATTCGCTGGTCGTCACCGACCCAACTACTAATCTGCCCCTTACTAGCTTAACTAAGGGAGAGCGGACGGGATCCCGTGTATTCTAGTAGGTATGGCCGTA
>JALHCE010000140.1:0-95550 GCA_024340795.1 Tolypocladium amazonense
GCCTGTCCTGTCCGTCGCTGCCGCCACGCAGCCCACGTTCCCCTCCCCCTCACCCCTCCTTCCCCCTCCACCCCTCCTACAGCGCTCCTGCTGCTGCGTGCTGCCGCCGGAGGTGCAGGTAGGCGGGCGGGCGCGCAGGCAGGCAGGCAGCTAGCAGCTGCCGTACACCACTACAGGCGTCCCGTTTTGCATCCAGCCGCCGGAAAACACACACCACCTTTCTCCCTCTTACTCCTGCGCTCTCCTTGCCTCTTCCTTGCTCCCTCTCCCCTGCCTCTGCTCCGGCCCTGCTCTCCGTCTGCCTCCCTCGTCTTCTCTTTTCTTCTCTCCTTTCCTTTCCCTCCTCCTCCTCCTTCCTCACAATGACCGGCCCCCCACCCGCCCAGCCAACATCAGAGTCGTCGTCCAATTTGCCAGCAACCTCCGCCGCCGCCGCTCACGATGCCTCGGGACGACAGCCCTCCTCCTCCGCCTCCACCGCCGCCGAACTCTCCGGTGCAAAGATAAGCCTGCGCAAGTCGCTCCGCCAGTTCCCCGACTTCCCCATCCCCGGCATCGACTTCGTCGACATCATGCCCCTGTTCGCCAACCCGGATGCCCACGCCACCCTCGTCTCCGCCCTCGAGATGCAGATTGCCCAGTCCTTTGGGGACTCCAAGCCCGACGTCATCGTCGGCCTTGACGCCCGCGGGTTCCTCTTCGGACCCGGCCTGGCTCTGCGCCTCGGTGTTGGGTTTGCTGCCGTTCGCAAGGCCGGCAAGCTCCCCGGCCCCTGCGTCACCGCCGAGTACATCAAGGAATACGGCAAGGATCTCTTCCAGATGCAGCAAGACTCCATCCGCGAGGGTCAAAAGGTGCTGGTTGTCGACGACATCATTGCGACAGGTACGTCCCGTCTCCCTCGTTGCGCCACGATAAGCAATGGCTAACATGATTGACAGGCGGCTCGGCTGCCGCTGCGGCTGATCTCGTCAAGCAGCTCAAGGGCCAAGTCATGGGCTACTTGTTCATCCTGGAGATTCCCGGTCTCAACGGTCGCGACAAACTCGGCGGAGCGCCCACGACAATCTTGCTTGAGAATGCCTAATGGCTTCAGACGGTCATCTCCTCAACGCCTTTTATACGTTTGCCCTGTTTCCGCCCTTCAACCCTACCAGGGCTTTAATACAACATTCATCCCGTTAACGCGCGATCCACGGTATCCAGGTCGGCGAGAGCCTCCGGCCTTCTCCACTCATCGCGAAGATGAACCATTGTCGCGCGACATACAATACAACAATTTTATTCACGGGCGTTTGGGAAATTGATTGAAATATAAAAAAAAGTTGAAGTTTGGTGCTTCGCATATCGCAGCTATAGACCGAAACATTCGAGAGCGGGAGGCTGGTTGGTGACTCATGGGACGAGTTTTCACATGCAATTTTCCCTGTCGGCTTCTTTTGAAGCCTTGAAATAAGCTTTCTGGGCAGCATTGGCACCCACATAATGCAATTTGACATGTGCAATCGCATTCACTGGAGCATTGGCTTTGGCTCGCTATATTTTGCGTTGGCATTGTGACTACAAACGTACATTGCGGCATCCTACTCCGATGCGCTGCCGTATATGAACTTGAATGGACGTCGCTCATGGAAATCTAGCTGTAAAGAAATCTTGCTCTAAATACGATTTCAGGATATCCTGACGCCCCTGCACTCCTTCGTAAATACATATCCTGTACATCATGTACACATCTTGAGCCGTGCATCAAATGACGACGGCATTGGCGATGAGTAGCCCCTGACTCTCGACGAGATATTTCCTGCGCATCCCGGCCGCAACGGCTTTACCGAAGCGATCGTAATCGCCCGTTTCGCCGCGCAGGAGCACCAGAGGTACGCCATGGAGGCGCTTCACGCCCTCGGGCGTCATCTGCTCGCTGGTGAGCAGCGGCCGGTCGACGCCACCCTCGAGGCGCGAGCCATCGTCGCTTTCGTCTACCACGACGACCAGCTGCAGCGAGCCCTCGCCGGGCGAGAAGCTGGGAATGTTGTCGAGCTTGGCGCTGAACGAGCAGCCGCCGCGGCGGAAGACGATGAGCTGGTGCTCGCTCGAGGCGGCATCAGGGAGGGGCGCGTCGCACCCGTAACCGGCGGGGAAGATTGCCGTCCACGGAAAGTTGGAGGCGGGATCATTGGCGTCGTAGCCGGGTGAACCATCGATGGGGGTGTCCGCGAGCGGCGGGACGGGGAAGGCGCCGGGGCCGGTGGCCGTGTGCGCGAAAAAGGAGAGGATGGTGGCTGGGGAGGATGCTTCGCCCGTCGAGGGGAGTTCGGTATAGGAGGGCTCAAAGACGGAAGAGACGGCGCGGAGGAGGTGTTTGAGGAGGGATTCGGATGGGATTGCGGTGAGTTCGTGGACCTCGTGGTCGTCAGACGACGAGGCTTGGCTGGGTGCGAGAGTCTGATCCGCTGAAACAGGGCTGGTTGCGTTCTCACGGAGCGGCACGTCGACGAGAAGCTCGATCTCCACGGCATCGCGGCGTCTCTTGCAGGTGAAGGCCTCGTCCTTCAGGTGCCTGACGTGCTCGGCGTGGAAGAAGACAGTCTCGTGACGCCCCAGCTGTGTCGTGCCGACGTGCGTGATCCTCCACACATGCTCGCCCCGCGCGTCGCTGTACTCCCTTTCCAGCTGCAGCTTGAGGCCCTCCAAATTCTTGACCGTCGGCCCGACGTGGCTGTACCACACCAGCGACGCGCCGAACTTCGATATCAGCGAGCTGGCGGCGTCGCTGGCGGGGAACTCGATGGCCGCGATGAACCGCTGCGCCGGGGCGGCGCAGGTCCCGTTCTGCGGGAGCATGCTCAGCGGGAGCGTCCACGGGAACAGGGTGTGGTTCTCAACGGCCTTGTACTTGGTGACGCGACCGCCCCTCTTCTCGTCCTCGACCTCGACGGCCTCGATCGGCCCGTGGATGTTGGGCGTGTTGTAGAGGTCAGTGAAGCGCGACGCATCGAACAGCTGTGGCCGGGCGGCAGTGGCGGACCCCGTTAGAGGATTTGTCCTCGGCGGCGCCGGACACGAGTTTGTGAAGCTGTCGTCGTAGTACTTATACGTTGAAACGGAATTCTCGACTCCCTTAGAGCGTCGTTCCGGCTGCGAAGCCTTGGCTTTCGGTAGGATCAAGGGATGCCCCTCTGTCGTAAAGACGTACGCGGCGTCGAGCTTGTTGAGGGGGTGATCGGGGTCAAAAAGCAGGTACATGTACTTGGTTGTTTCGCCCAGGAAGAAGCTCTCCATGCGGTCCTGCTTCTCCCCCGTGCGGACGTCTTGCAGCCCAGCCCAGCCGCAAGGGGCGTCGCAGCGTCGACGGATGTCCCTGAGCACCATCTCGCCGACGTGCAGGTACCACGGGTCCTGCGTGGCTCGGTAGATGTGATACGTCGACTCGATAAATTCAGGTCGCCCCGGCCACCAGGCAATGCCAGCTTCGACGTTATTCTCGCGGATGGACCAGCGCTCCGGCAACGCCGAGTAGCGGGTCCACAGCGCAGTGTAGACGAGGTTCGCTTCGATGGCCTCTTCCACCTCGCCAGCCAGCGCGAGGAGACCAGGGTAGAAGGCGCCGAGGCTGTCAATCCACATGGTGTAGGGCTGGCCGGTGGCGCGGTGGCTATTTGAGTAATAGGGGTAGTGGCCCCGGTCGGTCAACAGATGACGCTTGACGGACGCATGAGCCTGGTGCCAGGCTTCCAGAAAGGCTTCCGAGGAATGCATTTCAGGTGGGAGCGGGCCATGAAGAGAGCCAGGATCCAGCCAGTCGGTTGTGCTGCGTCTTCGAGAGGTTGAAGCGTTCGGCATGCCGTGGCCGGAGAGCAAGATGTGGCTCTTGAGCGCATACTCGAAGAAACTGTCCATGCCGGCGCCGATACCTGAGTGAGGGCCGATCCACAGGCCACGTTCTGCATCGATGCCATTGCCGATCAAGCCGATCTCACTCCTCCTGCGCCAAACCTCCCAGAAGGCTCTCTTGGCCGCCTGCTCGAAGCGCGGGTCTCCTGTCAAGCGGCTCAGGACCGTGAACTCGAGAATCAGGCTGCCAGCGCCGGCGCTGCAGGTTTCGGTGATCTCTCTCGGGCCTTCCGGCTCGTCCACCTCGTCCGACGCCTGGTGTAGCGGCGAGTTGACGTAGAACGGAATGCCGGTGCGCAAGTTGACACGAGGATAAGGGATCCCCGTTTTGGTGTAGAACGCTGGTAGGAGCCTCTGAGAAAGATCGAGCGCCAGCCTCAAGAGCTGGCCATCGTACCTGAAGCCGTTGGGCCAGGGTATGGGAGGCAGCTCCAGAGGATCTTCGCCGGTGAACCCCGAGACAGGGCGTGGGTCGTATCCCGGGATCGGCAGCTCTCCGGTAGCGAACAAATGTGCACTCAAGAGCCCCCCAACACCACGTATAACGGTCTCGAAGACCTGTATCTTGCTGTCGAGGTCGAACCCCGTCGCGCGAATCCCGGTGCCAGACGGGCCCTGTCTCCCGTCTCCATAGTACCGCACAAACTCGGCAATGCCGTCTTGAAAGTCGCTGAGGGCTTGCGGGCCAGTATACGGGCCATCTTGCGGACCGCCCGCCAGGATCGCCAGCGTCGACAGGCTATCGATGAGGGTCAAGGAGTAGTTCCCGAGGGCGTCGTTGAGTCCGATGTGTCCGGGGTTGTCGCGGTCACGCGTCAAGGGAGCGCAGGTGAGTGGTCGCAGCTGCAAGAGACGAATAGCGTTAGCCACTGCAATGACGGTCTGCGCACAGGTGCAGACTTACCTCATCTTCTGGAAACGCATGCTGCATGTAGTTGCTGTAGCCATGGTAGAACATGTCGACGGTCTCCCGGCGCAGCTGCGCCAGGCGGTCGGCCCGCATCGCCGTGCTCGTCCATGGCAGCAAGGCGCATACTAACAGCAGAGCGACCAGACACATCGTACCTCGAGCCTCATGGAGATGCTCGTGCTTGCCATGCAGTGCGCCGGACGTACGGTGGCGCCGCACAGAGAGCAGACGATGGGAGTCGATGACTCGCGCAAGCGGCTACATGGAGCTCGGTTAGGCTACCGTGAAGCAGTCCATCGCACGTCGAGCTCATCCAGCGCTGTTGCAGGTAGCCTTGAGCCCTTTCGCTGTCGCGGGCGAGCTTGATGTCGTCGTGATCTGCGTGCGGTGTCACTTGTCATCTTTGGGCGACGCCACGCGCTCGAGCTCCTTCTTCAGGGAATGTGGCTGGTGCTTGTGGCTGGTGTGTGTCCGTCCACCGGCCCCTCCTGTCCGTGCCGTATGTAGAGCCCGGCCGGCTTCAAGCGGACGCAACAGCACCGTGTTGACAACGTCGCTTCGTGAACAACGGATTGATGCCACCCAATCTCCCCGCATTCAACAGCTACATGGGCATCATGAGGAGTGCCCATAAAGAACCACTACAATCGCCCTTTTCTGCAAAGGTATCGCCCTTCGTGCTACCATCTGCCCAGCTCTGTACTTGTAGACACCCGCAGAAGGGATGGTAAGCCAAAGCCTCGCGGTCATGCGCCAGTTCCCTTGCATCTCTCCCAAAGTTGATAAAAGATGCAAATCGCCAAGTACCTTAAACTTACAGTATGTAAGCGACATGGGGCGATGAACCACAGTTGCTAAAATAAAAGCGTGGCTCAGCATAAAACGGGGCAGCCGTGTGTCTCGCGATCGACCCTGGCTGCTTCCGGCGATCATTCCTCCACAAGTGAGGCGGTATGCCTTGGGTCACCTGTCAGAGCATCTATAGACGCCTGAAAAATGCCGCTCACACTGCGCATGGCCCCTACCGTTTGGATGTTCAATTCGATCGTCCGGCTCTCAGACACGTTCCATTCGTCGCAACCGAGACAACGGTGAGCGGGCACCGCCATCGACCTGGGTAGGGGCGTGGTGCTAGCATCATCTTAGGCTGAATTGTTCGACCCTGCTGTCCGATGCTACGATACCTGCTCGCACTATATTGTAGGTATCAATACACGGTGGCAGGGCTCACGAAGTTGCGTCAGGGATAATGCGGGAGTCAGCAGCGCAACCAGCCCTACGAGGCTCGGCGTTGACGATTTATGTGGTTGGATGCAAACGACGGCAAGTCAGTCTCACAAGAATCAATGGATGCGACCCCAAACGCGTTGCTAGGCGGGGCCCTTGCCAATGACGACGCCTGCATGGCCTACGAGGATACAACAGCAGGAAAACGCTCACGGCGAAGTCCTGGTTGGGACAAGGGGGACGTCACTATTGACAAATGCGCGCGGGGTCTCGCGTGTTGACGAATCGACTTGCGCAATCGCAGCGGCCGGAGCCTCGACACATGAACGGGGCGAGCCGTGCCAGTACAAGGCAGCCAAGGTAGCTGTGTAGATGGGCCGTGTTGTCGCCTTCGACTCCAATTGTTGGTTTGCCTGTTGTGAACGTGGTTGGCCCAGCCATCCCGGCCAGCCACGCCACGCAAAAGAACATCGAAGACGCGCCAATCAGGCAATGAAATCACACTTCACAATCGAAAACAGCGGTTACTCGTAGCACCTACGTCGTCAGGCAAGCAAGTACCTGGGCAGGTAACGACAGTAGCTGCGCGCCCCGACAATGCGTCGCTCAATCTTTCGTACCAATGCAAGGAGACCAGTGGCTTCGGGACTGTGTTTGCCCCTTGCAGGTAGATACCCAAACCGCACTTCTCAAGCCCCCGCCATGTCGACTCATTGCCCTCTGTATGAGTACATCGACGACGTTGAAAGACTCGACTACTATCAACTAGGAGGATATCATCCCATTCAGATTGGCGACAGATTTCAAGACCGATACCGGATTGTGCACAAGCTTGGCTATGGCAGTTATTCGACCGTTTGGCTAGCTCGGGATGACCACATGGCCAAATACGCCGCAATTAAAGTAGGCACAGCGGAGTGCGGCTCCAGGGAAGTCGACGTCCTTGGTCGAATCTCCGCCTCTGCGGATAGAAATGGAGAACCTAGCGGCAATTTGATTCCCCAAGCGCTGGATCGCTTCAACATTGACGGGCCGAACGGGACACATCCGTGTTTCGTCACTGCGCCGGCAAGATGTAGCCTTTCCGATGCGGCAGAGGCGGCATATTATGCCCCCTTCCATCTCCACGTCGCCAGGTCACTTTCTGCCCAGCTCGCCATGGCGGTAGCGTACATCCATAATTTGGGATTTGTCCACGGGGGTGAGCACCTTGTCCGAACTCTCCCTACACTATAGTGTTCGCGGCCGTATCACTAATCCTGGCCAGATCTTCATATGGGAAACATATTTCTCCAGTTGCCAAACTTTGATCGTCTTTCAATCAAGCAGCTCTACGACGAATTTGATTCCCCAGACCCCGAGCCTGTTGTTAGGGTAGACAAACAGCCGCTCACCTCGCCATGTATACCAGCCCACGTCTACTCTCCGATATGGCTTGGGAAACGTAGTGACGAGGTTCTTCTCCCTGAAGCCAAAATCCTCCTTGCCGATTTCGGGACGGCTTTCTGCCCTGAACAGGAATCGAGGTTTGAGTCCTTCACACCTCTTCAAATTCGACCACCTGAGGCAAGATTTGAGCCGACAGAGCCCCTATCGTATACATCTGATATCTGGAGTCTCGGTTGTACGATCTGGGCGATTCTCGGAGTGAGACCATTTCTTGACACCTGGTTATTTGGGTTGGATGAAGCCACCGCGGATCAGGTTGATGCCCTAGGACCGATGCCGGATGAATGGTGGAAGATATGGGAAGGGAGGTCGAAGCGTTTCACCGGCAACGGGAAGTCGAGTGAGTTGAGGAAGGTATGGACTTTCGATCAACGTTTTGAAGATGCGATCCAGGAGCCAAGACGGAAGAGGGGATTGGAGGGAATGGACGAAGAAGAGAGGGATGCTCTGTTTGATATGATAAGGGGCATGATTGTTTTCAGACCTGGTGATCGTCTGAGTGCAAGTCAAGTGTTGCGGACCGAGTGGATGAGAAGGTGGGCGCTTCCCGAGGCAGAGAAGACTTGGGGGCGGAATCTGCTCTGCGGCGACCTCTCGTCCAGAAACTCATAGGCCACGCAACCTGACGATTAGATGCTGCCCCTTGAAAGGGGTGGTTTCAGTGTCAATCACTTTTCAAGCCACTAGAATGGAGGTTGATTCCTCTACGTCTTTAACGGCTGTAGTCTATAAGCGGCAAGGCATACGGATTTCACATGACGTCAAGCCTCGGCGTGGATGTGGGACTGTTCAGGCGTTTGGAGACTTTGAAGCCGAGCTCGTGAAGCTCACGGGACACCAACGACCGAACGAGCACTCGAGATTGGGCTGGGTTGAGGGAGTGGTGTTAGTACCGACTGCTTCGGGCAGCCGCAATATCAGAAGCTTCATTTCGGGGCAACATCCAATGTACTCGTACTCGTATCCATGAGGTATGAAGCAGCCGAATCGCACCCATTTCGCTCATGAGCCAAGCTCCTCCCGATCTAGCCCCACCAAGGTCCACGCGACTCTCCCGCTTCCTAGTGCCTTGGAAGTTGAGTCTACAGGTCGTATCGGCCGCACTGCCCGCCTTCCCGATTGTAATTATGGGTTCTCGCCTGTTGCGATTGTCCCAGGCCAAGCCATCCTGGCCAGGCACCCCACGCAGAGGCGCGCTAAGCAGGCATTGAAAATCACTCTTCGCAACCGAGAGTCACGTGCAGCGATGCATCGTGGAGAGTGTCTTTCCTTTCGGCGAGTATTTGGAGCCCGGCCAGGGGTGTGGAGTGACGGGACGCCGTTCCGTGCCTAGACCAGGGACACCCTTATCACACAGTGCTCAGCCCTCTTTTGCCCCGAATAGGCAATGCCCGAAGATCGGGGCCCCGGAGCCGGCCCCCCTCCGCTGCCGATGTGTCTGGTTCGCTCGTCGCTGCGGACACGTCCAAGCCACGCCGTTCGGCACCATCCGTAAACAATGGCCGCGGGACGCGCACTGTGTTTCGGCGGCCAGTGGCTTATGCTCCCGCAGGGCCTTTTGCTGTGGTGGACGCAGTGAAGGGGCCTGGACGCAACACCCACTGCCAGGTGCGTCGGTGAAGGGTGCCTGCTGTGCTTGGCGGTCAATGCTGCTGAGGCTGCGGCGTGCTTCGTCTGCTTGGGATTGTTGATTTAGTTTGATAGGCGTTGACTCATTGCTTGGCTAGATTTCGCATGCTTCTGCACTCCCACCATCTCCGCCACAGTGTGCTGGTAGTGTCAAGGCATGCAAACCGTCGCGCATGTTTAAACAACATACGTCACCTTGGACCATTTGGGCACCGTCGAGCGACCATGGCACTGCAGTCGCGAACGGTGATGCATGAAGGCTGAACCTCTGCTGCCGGCTACCCGAGCTGGCGTCCCTATAGCTGCAGCCATCGCCGCCCATTTCAGTGCCTTTGTTTGTATGCGTGTCAGCCGCGTCAGATCTAGACCCTCGATTGAAGGCTTCGTGGCCCACTTCTTGGTCTCAGACAAGATCTGCGCGAGACCTGAGCCCGCTCCGGCCATGATTGGTCGTGTGTTGCTGAGTATGCCACGCTGCGATGAATTTAAATGTTTACAAGTACCGAGTAACGGCGTCTGGAACAAAGGCCAGGTGCAGAGGAGGAAACAATTTCGTCTGCGAGTTCAAGTTACTCGTTGACAAGCAGTATTTGAAAGGATCTCGATCCTGGATCAGCTAGTGTTGTCGAGTTTCCGGTGCTTCAGATGGGATTTGAAACGCTGTCTGAGTTCGAGGCTCGCGAGATCTTTGTGGCATCTATCAATCCGATGGTGGCTTTCAGCAGGCATGCTGGCCAAGGATAGATTTGTCACTCGACTGTCAGCTGTGCTGGCAATCACCAACTCACATGTACATAGTCGCTCACTCAACACGATTTTGAAGAGAACATCTGCTGCAAAAGCCGTCCAAATTGTTTTGCGTCTGATACTTTTCGTCCTTTGTTGCGACGGCTGTTGGGAGAAGGATGTCTCGGAGGTGCTGCTTCCACTCAGAATTCTGCAGGGTCAGCGCGTCGCCAGTACAGGACAGGGCCAACACCGTTCTTCGAGTACAAGTCTCACACCATTCTTCAAGGCGAAGGGCAAAAGAACACAGCGTGCTACAGATATTAGCCATAAAATTCAGCAGCAGACTGAACCAAGACCTCAGTTGTAGATACCGCTGGGCAGGGGCAGACTTCATGTTGTACTGAGGCTTGGGTCTGGCAGCATTGAGAGTCGGGACTCAGGGGCCAGCATCTCGTTTGTAGAGGACGTGCACACGAAGAATTTTTGCTTCCACATTTTTTTTTAAAAACAAAAGAGAGGGGAAGTCAAGGCTTGTCACATGTCGAGCACCTCTTCAGCAATTCCTTATTTTGCGCAATAAATTTACGGCAGTTCGTCCGTTCCGCAATTCAACGGCGATAGCATCATCTCAGCCATGAACCGGAGCGCCAAGAGATAATAGCTGTCCGGCAGCCCCGGGTATCACATGTATGTGCCGTGCCAAGGCAGGCAGATAGAAGGGAAAGAGAATTCGCAGCTTTTTCCTATTTGGTTTTTCCTTCATCTCACACCTTTCTCACCTTCTGTAAATGCTCTCCTCGCTGGTGCCTTGCATAAGCTCATGCAGCCTGGGGACACTAGACTCTAGAGCAACTGGTATGGAATGCACGACACAGGCAGAGCACGTTGCAAGCTGCTGAGTATGGGAAGATGCCCGTCGCCCCTCAACGTCCCCTGACAAGAGAAGCATGTAGGACCGATTTCATACCCTGATGGCTTCCGATGTCGATTCGCAGGCAACGGCAAGTCGCGCATGATCTAGCTGCTATTTAATATCACCGAACCCTGTGAGCGGCAATAAGCTTAATACGGCAATACACCCACCCTAACCCCGACCTTAGTACGGACACGTGTCTCCGCCTATCCTGCAGCATCGGGTGAATGCTCCCGCGATGTCCTCATAAAGTTGACCGGCTCAAACTCGCGCTGATATATGGTATTCGGCATCTCCGCGGTCTGAGTGCGACTTCTCACTTCCCCATAGCGCCACGAAACCCATTGCAGACTGATCTACGGAGTACAGAGATTAGGCACTCCGTGATTTATAAAAGAAGAGACATGTTCACGGGTACGCCACCAACAATGGCAGCCTGGAGTGATAATCTGGCAGCAGGCCTCCCGTACCCCACGGGGCAAGACGGAGGCTCGTGCTCGTCGGAGTCATGGAAATCGTACGTTTCTGGTTCTCGCAAGTCAGAGGGTATATCAGATGGGAGGGCTAATAAGTCATTAATAATGCCTTGGCTTGCGTGGAGATGGCAGGGACAAGTGATGAAGACGCATACGAGATTTACGGGCGGAGTGGGGGATCGAGACTGCCACATCGATCATCGACTAACAAGCAACGCCGGACGAATCAAGCTCCCTCTCCCCCCACCCGCCTGCCCCGGACCTCGAACTCGAGCCCCAATTAGTTACGGACTAGAGTGCCTTGAGAGTGAGCCTCCAAGCCGTCTCGGCTGCCTGGCGAATCGACGTCGCTTGCTTCCTTTGGGCAGGCAGGTTCTCTTGCCGGCGGCGCACGGACGACACGCGTCGGCGCCACCAGGGATTCGGGGTCTTGACAGGCGTCGACATCGCCGGCAGGGCTGGACGGCGGGATGAAAGGGCAGGGATCGCCGGCCGGGGCTGCGAGTGCTGCTGCGAGTGCTGCGAGCGAGTAGCCCCCCCTTCCGCGGCCACACGGGCACGAGAGAGAGTCCTACGGTGGCGAGGACGCAGTTCGCTCGGTGTAGGTGGCGGGACGGTCGAGAGGCTTCGGTACCCGAGTTGCTGCCTCGTGGTCGCCGAAGTGAGGAGCGGGCGCACTGCATCGCGGGCTGCATTCATCCATGTGAGTCGCGCGGTGGAGGGTGGGTGTCTGTCCGTCTGTCGGCTGCGGGCGGCAAACGGACTCCGTCGGCCCCTCCTGTTGGCCGGGCACGCTGCCCAAGTGACGTGACGGGACGCGGCGCCCACTCACCTCGCTAGCAGCCCAACAGCCGCCAGATCTCGAGCTACAGCATAGCTTATTTCGAGCGCTCAACTCGTCGTCGCCGCCGCCCATCGCCAGCCGTTTTCGCGCGCCGGCCCCGTCAGACATCTGGTGAAAATTTTTCCTCATTCCTGCCCTTTTGCTCCGGGCGAGGGCAGGATCAAGGTTTCGGACTTGGTCCGCGTCATTTTCCAGACTGTCGGGACCTGCGTTGCATCGAGCGTCTGCACCGTACGTGTACTTGGCGGTACATTGGCCCGGGTTCCCAGTACGGCCTCCGCCACGGTTGGATCGCACGCGCACGCCCCCCTGCCCAGCCCTGCCGTCCTGCCGCAGCCCGGTCCCTGTCGTGGGCCTAGCAGGGCTGGCTGTGCTCGCTTCACGGATTCCTACAAGCAGATGCTGTCTGTCGGAGTTGTCTGTCGTCGTCTAGATTAGTTCGTCGGCTCTATCTGCGCGATGCTCCGCGGAGCACGCCGCACCCCTGCCCGATGATGCCCGCTCTCCACATGCATTCTTTGACGAGCCTCAAGCCCGCGATGCTCTTCCACGTCGACCGATTTTCCTCGTGCCCCCCCTGCTGAGGAAAACTGCACATTCGTTGATTGCACTTTTGCGCGAGCCCGCACTGTACTCGGCCCCCTGTCCTGCCCTGTTGTTCCTCTGCACGCCCCCTCCTCTTTTCGATCCGCAAACCCTGTCTCCTCTACTGCTCTTGTCGTTGCGGAGGACTCGTACTGGCGTCTCGTGCCGTGCGACCTTGCCGGGGCGGTCGAGGAGTCAACAACGCGTGGGGGTCGAGCCGGCAAGTCGCGAGAAGGCTTCCAGGCCACGCCCAGAAGCTGGCTCGATCGCGAAACCGTCGTCAGCAGCCACTCCAGGGCGGGTCCGGGCGCAACGACAGCCGCGACAGTTCGAAATGCCCAGATTGCCGTCAGCCAACGCACAGCGGAGAGCGCATCACTTGATCTGTCACGTGGCGCGCATGCAGGGTGCGGCCGGCCGCGAATCAGATCTGCCAAGCACGTGCGACACACGCCCTTGTCCAGAGACCGTTGACAGTTATGGCAGATCGAGCGTTGATCATCTTTCGGGTTCCTCTTTTGGACCAACAGATTACATCACAGCCCTCGTAGATCCATGGGTGCCGGCAGGCTGTCTCATCGCCGGCCGCATCCAGCGAAGCGCTCACGACGGAATAATTCTGTGCCTGGAAACGAGAAGCGAAGAACGCGAGATACCACGGCAGAATCCGCAACGCCCCATTTGCGGCATGGAGCACGAGCAACATACCTACCATAGAGGTATGTCCACCGAGCGGACGGCGGACGGATGGACCCGCGCCGCACCCACTGGGGAGCCCAATTTTCCCGACCCTTCCCCATCAACAACATTTAGGCGTTCAAGCCGCCTAATAAGGGGTCCTCGGCCCGAGCACCGTGATTAGCGCCGCGAACAAGTGTGCCAAACCGCATCTCGAGACGCTGACTACGGCCTTCATCATCCACGAGCCGCTTCGTGGAAGTTTGCCCTTTCCTCCACCTTGCGGGTGCCGGTACCTTTGTACTCGTAACGGAGCTCGAGATGGGGCCCCTACGCTTAGTCCGTTTAGCATAAAGATTAGGAACGGGCAATATTTCCGAGTGGAACTCGCCCATTCTTGACGATGCCCAAGCCTCGTGCCCCCGGTTACACAGCGTTGCAAGGCTGCCCCACGGAATGATCGCCTTTGGTGCGGCTCTCGCCCGAACCTGGTCAATCGGTCGGCTGACATGAGAGAAGATAGCGGAGACAACTAACTGCTCGTGCCACAGCCGAGCGGGATTCAAACGACTGCCACTGCCTCCCACGGCCAGCATCGTCCGTGCCCCGTTGCCCCCCGTACAATTTCCGCAAGGCAGCCACTCATACAACCGGACGATCGCAGGCATCGCCATCGCTATTGGTTCCGCCGCGCCCGTCATCGTCAATCGATGCGATGCGCAAGGAGCGGACGCGGCTCATTAGGACTTGGCAGTGCAGGTCACTCGTCCCGAAACGGCCCCAGCCATGCAAGGTGCGTCGTGGCAGTGCGTTCCGGAAATATCTCGAGAGCTTCGAATCCCCAGTTTCATCGGTGCGTCACCCCCGGACGAGCTCGGGCTGCTATTGCCGGCGCTGCGCAAACTGGGCGCCTTGGACCTGCAGCACTTTCGTGGCGTGGGCTGATTGTGGCCGCGACCCCCATCCCAATCGGGGGCCGAGAGGGCGCCAGGTTCTCGATCCAACAGCGACGAACCACGATTGTCAGAGGGCGCGGCACCTGGCCCTGGCTGCTCATTTGTGAAGCCCAATCAAGGAATCGACTTGCGCTCCCGCGTGGGTCTGGCGGCCGAGCCTTGCGCCCTCTCCGCGAGCGCTTAGGGCCGATGCGGCCCTGCACATGGTTGGTCGGCCGCCAGCACCTTGCTGCAGCGTGCGCCGACGCGCGTTATCGCCGGCCCGCCGACGAGAGCCTCAGATGCCGACCGATCGTCGTTGAGACGGACGTGCTTCAGACCGACTTGCGAGGGAGATTGGGGTCGGCGCATGGCTTCAAAGTTGCCGATTGCGTTGCAAGGGGGGCGTCTCTCCCGCACGTTGCTGTGCGACAATCTCCCCCGATCGGGCATCGGGCTTCCTCCAGAGTTAGTGCCTAACAATTTGATTATTGAATGTTGGTCTCGTGGAATTTGTCACTGTCGCCGCGGGGAAGACACGAGATACAGATACTTCGTGATCC
The DNA here is from genome assembly GCA_024340795.1 of Tolypocladium amazonense. Lineage (NCBI taxonomy): Eukaryota > Fungi > Ascomycota > Sordariomycetes > Hypocreales > Ophiocordycipitaceae > Tolypocladium > Tolypocladium amazonense. The sequence goes on from JALHCE010000140.1 coordinate 14,830, forward strand.
CCCAGGTACCTAATGCACTACGTGTTCCATCGGATCGCGACGAGCCGCAGAGTGCGGGTCGGAGTTGATGTCTCGCTGCAAAGTCCGACATCACACCCAGCCCTTGCATGGTGCTCGTCACAATGTGCGCCCACAATCTTTCCCGCCGGGACTTAGAGTCATAGTTGAAGGCAAAATCAAAATGTCATTCCGGTATCAAGAGCTAAGCAAAAAATGTAACCAGCAGGAAAGGGGGTAATCGATGCCCAAGGAGCGGCGGCTCTTCGTCGAGAAGATGAACCCAGTCTAGTAAACATAACGTCCTCCCACTCAACCCAGCAGTGTTAGAAAAACAAACGACAAAGAGAAGCAAACCGTGAATCCATGTTCCATCCGAGCTGCCTTGTTACTCCCCGGCAATGCTGTCCTCCTGATCCAGTATCAACATGACGCATCGTGGCATCATCCACCCTCAGCCGTCCTCTCAGGTCCCCTGTGACTACTTCGCGGCACTGTAGACTCCCCGGGGTTGGATCCCACTCATCATCCTGAGTGACGTGCCTGGCTCTATCTTCACCATCGGCGCGCGGTTGTCCCACGCCGGCGCGTCCATCATCTCGCTGTGCGCCGACGAGTCCGTCTCCCATCGCATGTCGCGCCGGCCGTGCACTTGGTTGATAACGTCGTCCTCGTTGTGTGTCGTCCGTGGCTCAACGGGCATCAAGTCGTCGCCGGCCTGCATGCTGTCATGGGGGCCGAGACGCTTCTTCGGGGGGACTTTGCGCCGTCTCCTGAGCTCCAGGTCACGATAGCTCTCCATGTACATGTGCTCCTCCAGTTTCAAGTCGTTGACAACTTTGACCTCGATATCGCTAGCGTTGAGGCGCATGTTCCGAGACCCTCCCATCTCGATGAAGATCTCGAGTAGGGCCTGATATCTATCTCGCTCCATTTTCATCCAGGCTTGGCGGAGTAGGTCTTCCTGCACACGACATTAGTTTCTGGTCCACTAGGAAAGTTTGGCAAGGGAGGGTAGACTAACATCTTTGGGAAGCCAGTCAATATACTTGGAGCGGGCGCGCTTGAATTTCATCTGGAGCATCTCCTTCCCGTTGCTCTTGTTGAAGCGCTTCAGGAAGTCACTCTGGATGCTGTCCCACATGTCTTGGCCTCTTTGATGACGGTGCTCCCACCGGGACTCGAAGATACATCTCTCTTCATCGGGACAGTTTGATTTCAGCATCGGTGCGACTTCCTGTCCGAGGCAGTTCTTGTGCTCCTCCGAGGGATCTGTCGGCTGGTGATTTCGAAGAGAGGCTGACTGACGCTTCGTCAACCTTTTCTTGACCCGGCCATGAGCTGCAACTGTGCGTCGCCGTGGAGAGCCGCTGGGCGAGCGGGGAGTCTCGAGTCCTCGGCTGCGTAGGTTTGAACTGTCCGCGCTGGGCCGGCGAGGATGACGAAGGTGAGACTGGGGATTATTCAAAAGTGGCCCGGAGGAAGGGAGGGTGCGTCCAAGATCACGGCGATGGGGGTCCACGGTCATGGAGCCGTCACGAACCATCATTCCGTTTTGGCCCTGCATCTGAGCAACGTCGATGTAGTAGGGCGGCCCCGAGTTGGTAATCTGGCCGGGGTCCGAAGGGTCGGAGACTCCAAACATACCCATGTACGGCTCCGGGGGGCCGGGCGTCCTGCGTTCGGTGTCTATATAGAAGCTCGAGGTAACGTGGGCTGGAGTGCCCATGGGGGAAGAGGTGGTGCTTGGTTGACCTTCCATGGCGAACTGGTCATTCCACTGGTGGTACATCTTGGAGCTTCCCGGAGGCGTAGGCTCCTGGGTCTGGGGACTTCCTGGAGGTGGAGGATAGTGTCCCATCAACTTGCGGATCTGCTGCAGAGGAGGGGAGCCGGCAACAGAGACAGGAGTCAAGAGGTTGGTATCGCACTGGGTTGGAAGGTTGAAGGAGGAGACCTGCAGAGAAGACGTCGTTAGTTAGGGGGACAATCAGTCGGAGAGAGTTGTTGCTCTTATAAGGGAGCAACGGGATATAAAGGGAGGGACCATACCGCAGAGTAATAAGAAGAAGTCGAAGATGACCGGGCACCTTCTGTCAAGTTGGGAGCATCCGAAAGAGCATCCGAATGCGGCAGAGCAGGGGAAATATATTGTTGTTCGCCCATGATTAGGTGGGCCCCGAGAGATGGTTGTGTGGGCGTCCGGGTCTTGAAAGTCGTGTTGGTCGAGGCGGCATACACTTGCAGCGGCTGTCAAGGCGCGAGGCGAGGGATTGCCGGGATGGTCGATATGACGGAACCAGGAAGTGACGCCAGGGGCAACGGCAGAAATATGTCTTCGGCCGAAGGAATTTTTACCGTCTCCCAAGTGGTGTCTGTCTATATGTAGTTGAAGCCGGAACAGGAGAAACCGCAGCAGCAGGGCAGGGCAATGAACGGTGCGAGGCAGACACTGGGTGGACGGCAACACAGACGTGAACAAGCGCCGACGAAGAATCAGCCTCTTGTGGTCGCGGCCGCGTCTAAGCCAGCAGAGGTCGAAGCCGGGTCTTGTGGGGAGGCAATGAAAGCGAGAGGATTGTGGAAGAGAGCCTTACGAGGGATGCAGATGGTCCGACCTCTTTGTACTTGTATAGATGGCGGCTCAAGATGAGAGAGGTGCTGATCAAGCCGGGCTCTTGTGGGTGCAGGGAAGCCGGAGGACCAGACCGTACCTCCCGCGGGCGACCTCGAAGTACCTCGACATTGTATCTGGTCACGTCCCCTGGGGGAGCCGTCCAGGGATGTTTGAACCTGGAGGGGGGGTGGGTTGAGCCCCATGCCCCCCCAGGAGACAGGCAGGACGAGGCAGAGGCATGGCAGGGCAGGGCAGGGCAGGATCAGCGGAGACGGGAGACGAGTCGCTCGCACAGTAGAGGCACGGTACGGCCCTGTCGTGCATGCGCAGCGGATAGCCGCCGTCTTGCTGCTGCGCAATGGGTGGTCCTAAGACAGTTAGACCGCAGATGGCGTGGGTATGGGGGCGACCAGGGGGGGAAGACGAGGGACGGGGGCGTGTCGCCCGAAGGTGGGGTGCGAGCTCGTCTCGTCTGCTCGAGTTCGCCTGCGAGCCATGGTGGCGCGGGTGCTGTAAGTATTCTTGGCTTCAGCAGACGAAACAGAGGGGGAGAGCAAGAAGGCGGGTGGGCACGAGCAGAGGTGAGAACCAGTGCGATCGACGGAGGTGAGCTGGGGGCAGCCTGAGGTCCCTCCGCTACCAAGTTCCAGACGTGGTCGAGAGAGGTAGGTGCGCTCCACGCTGGTGAGATTTGGCGCGATGCGATCTGCCCGGTCGGCGGCGACGGCCTTTGCCGGACAATCAGGGCATTGTAATTGAGCAAACGGCGACGTCTGGCGCCGTCGCAAGATCGGCGTCTCCGTGAGATCGGCCGGACTGCCGGTGCTAGCAAGTTCACAGAGATACGCCAAAAGAGGCTTATCACGATGGTTCAATAGCGCGCTGGTTGAATTGACTAATGTCCCGTGATCTACGGAACAGAGACGCGCACACGCGTGAAGCCGACGGGACTGGGAGCGACAGACAGCAAACAGGGGGCCAGGGTGTCGGAGGGTCCAAGGAAATCGTACTCGATCGCGACTCTGGCGCAAGGCTGCAAGGATTGCTTCCGCTTGGATCGGATATCCCGAGCTCGACAATTGAGTAGCATCGCCTTAGCCTGGCCACCGCTGCCACTGGGAAGCGGAGCTTCTAAGATGACAATAGGCAGCGTATCTTAAGAGGCGGCCATGCGTAGCGGAGGCGGTGGATATTGGCCATTTCTAGCGCTCCGTGTCATGGAAGGACTGGGGACAAAGGGTATCGCCCCATCCAGCATTTAGGGCCGAGCTAGTAGCGGAAGGCTGGGCGCGGCGCGTTTATCTGGAGCTGTCAAGGGCGATACACGACGGGAGCCTACAAGTAGGCAGAGCACGATAAGTATGGATTCGCACTACTTCACGAGATTGACAGAAAAGTGCAACAGCAGTGCAACAGCAATACGGCAGCGCTCATCAACGGGAGGATGCCAAGACATCCGTCGCTGGGACAAGAGACCGAACGAAGCGAACCTGGAGGGGCCGTTCGAGAAAGACACAGGCTAGCACTGGGCCACGGCCGTTGACGAGAGTTGGAGGGCTGCGCCGATTGTCGGTTGGCGGCAGACGGCGAGTCGAGTCCCGCGTAGAGTCGAGTCGAGTCGAACTGGGCCGAGCGCGAGATGCTCGTCCACACCCGCCCTCACACGGCGAGAGACGGAGGAGGCAAGTGCCGCGCATGCCCCATCGCGACGCGCACGTCGTCGGTACGTGGGATGTTTTAGAAGACGGCATGGGAGCACACTCGGACGAGGCAGAGGATTGGCGAGCGAGGCAGAGCGCATGCGAGATCTCGGCGGCGAGCGGACACGGGCAACCGTCGCCCAGTCACAGCCCGCCAGGCCGGTGGAGCCGGCGCGCAGGGACCAAGGAAAGCGCACTGCACCCTCGGCCGAAGTGGGCAGTCCCCGACTAATTTGCCAATCCACGTCCTCGTACCTGCCGCGCCCGGATCCCACCCTGCGCCGTGCCCCGCGCGCTGCCCGCACAGTATGGAAATGCCCGGGCAGCCTGTTATTGTCGCACAGCTATTGTCCGCAGTAGCGGCCCCCAGGCCAATCCCTTCATCATTCATGACCCCATACGTCGTCCATTCAATGATGCCATGCCCCAATCAGTCCCCGTAGGCGCAGGCACGCCCACACCGCCCACCCCTTCGCTGGGCTGGATGCCCCGTCTGCGTCAGTCCTAGGTCGCTGGATGCCCCGTTCGTGTCGGTCCTAGAGTCGCTGGATAAGACGAGCGATGAGGCAGCACGAGTAGTATCACCATCGCACGAGCATCCTGCACTCGTGCTTCATGTCCGACTGCCAGGACCTGCAGAGCACGTGTCAGGACTCGGGGGACCTCGACACGCACGCACTTGGAACTAGCCTACGAGCGCGCCCAGGCTGCAAGCGTACAAGAGCCCTGGGCGCCGTACGCGAGACGGACGGCTGCGTGCCATTGGGGTCCGAAGGGGCGCGTCGTCGTGCGCAGCCGAATGTCCTGCTAGCCTGCCTGGGCTGTGCAGCTCTCACGCAGCGCCATGTGAGGCGGCGATGAGACGAGACGGCCCTCTCCATTCCCATCCGACCACTACCCATTCCTCGCCGCATCTTAACCTACTCGTGCCTCGAATGCGGATTGCGCACCTACCACCGCGGCAGGTACCTGCCTGTGGACTGCTCCAGAAGGCATTGCCCCGTGTCCTACCTACCACGCCGTTGGCGAAGAGAGCACACGTGTTGTAGGGGTGGTACCAGCCCCATATCCGACGAGCTGGATCGCAAGCAGCCATTCCACCGTTTCATGGTATACTTCACGAAGGCACGGAGTAGGGAATTGGGGCGGCCGTATTGCTTGATAGACAGTGGCCGCTGCAACAGCATCGTCGCCCAGCGATCGTCACTCCTCCACGTCACCGTCCCCGTCCCCATCCCGTCACTTGAGACGGGCATCCCGTGAGAGACAAGGCTGAAGGGGGAGAAAGAGAGACATGTCGGGCGAATGCGACGACAGCGTCGCTCTCAGACAGGGAAATGCAGAGTACCGACTGGCAGCCCGACCCGGCGCATCGTTTGGTGTAACAGGAGGAGACTGATCATGCAGGACAGACGCGGCACCACCGACAAAGTCCCGCCGTTGTGCAAGGTGATAGCCCGCATCCGTCCCTGGAGCCTGCGGCGACGGCCAGCCTTGCGCCGTCAAGCTGAACCAAGGTGTGGCGAGCTGGGGAGTCGCGGGACACCTCGATGACGCTGCCGTTGCTTATTCCTGCCTGTGCCCGGAGCACTGGATATAATTAGAGGACAAGCACATCAAAAAACCGTTTTCGCGCACGGTCATCGAGCTAGCGAGCTACATATTGCCAAAGGCTCGCCCGCGCCTCGGCGCCTGCTGTCAGGTCAATTATCGGTCACCGGCTCCAGGGGCATCCCATCGAGGCTGAGCTGGCGACCGAACGCATCGGGTACCCGTTGACAGGCAGCACGGCGACATCAGGCGCAAAAGCCGTGCGCCCGATGCCTACTGTACCCACGCGATGCGCAATGCATGAACATCGCGCTGCTAGGCGTCCGCATTGCGCAGAGAACGCGGAATGGTGATATGGCGAGACCAAGGCCCGACAGCTTGGAGATTGACTGCGAGCATGCTCTCTGCCTCCGAATACCTCGGTCTCGGGGAGTCGAGGCTCCACAGCCCTTGATTGTGGCATACCCCTGACCTGATCCAGACCACGCAAAGGGAAATTATGAGTGTCGCGGTCGTCGAGCCCCGTCGCAGAGTCAGGCAAGGACGTGAGCCGGCCGTCTAGGCGAGCCTCAGGCACTCTGCATTGTGACGTTCAACGTCTTTCAAAGCGATCGTGCTGCCCGGAAGCTGCGCCTCAAGTCAAGCCCATCCGAGGCCCACCCGTGATCGTCGGCGGACGACGAGTGACGGCCGGACGCACTGCGCCATGACCATGGCGGGGAAGGCGGCGACAGCAGGAGGTTTGACTCACAGGCTCGCGTCCCCCACTCAAACGAGGCAGCATGGCGCCGAAAAAAGAAGGCAGGCCTGGCCTGGCGCGGCCATAATCACATCACATCAGGCGTTGCGATCCGTACAGTGCAAGTAGCAGCGGCGGAGCGGCTCGTCGAGCAGCCGGCCGCCACAAGGGTTCAAGTTTGCAGGGCCAAAGAGAGGAGCGAGCGAGGGCGACGGAGAGGGGCAGGGCGACGAGGCATGCGCCTCGATGGGATGCTGCTGGACTCGTCGTAGGTCTGCGCACGAGCGAGAATGCGGCCCCGCGTGTGGCCACTCACGGGCAAGTGCAACGTCGAGCCGACCGGGGCGAACCGAACCGTCGGGACGCGCTAGCAGGGAGCGTCAGCGCTGCCATTGGCCGCACGGCGCGCACGCCCCCCCAAACGGGTGTCCTCAGGTTGCACTCACTCCCTGGCAGGTGCCTCCGAGACCCCTGCCGGCCCAATGGGCGCATGCCCCGGGCGGCGCACTAACCCCCAACGAGAACCCGTACGCGCGCGTCTACCCGCCGCCGCCGCCGCCGCCATTGGATACCGACTCATGTGCAAGCGAGCTGCACGGCCAACACATACCTGCTCCGCTGCTGCGCTGCTGCCTCGTCCCACGATCGTCACCTCGACCAACGCAAATCGCGCTACCTCCGACGACGACGACGACCATCTCCCTCGTTGGGCCCGTCGCCGCGAGTGCGTCGAGGAGCGTCCCGTCCGCCGTCGCGCGCCGCCCCCGCCTGCGGCCCCCCTCCCGTCTCGACGAGCTCGCTCAAGCGTCCCGAGCCCTACGGAGAACGTGGCATGTCCCGTCGTCACGAGCCCATGTCGGCGTTTGCGAGGCGGCGCATTTGGGGGCTTAGATGGGTTCCTGCAGCCTCTCAATTGCCGGCGATACTAGCCACAAGCTGCCTGCTTCTTCCCTCCCGCCTTGGAGGCAGCCTCGCGCTGTGCCACCTCACAGCCTCGATGGCCTCTGTTAAAACTCCTGGCCGCGCCAGATGCGACCGCCGTTGGGTGCTCAGCCGCGGCCGCGATGTCGACGGCCAACTACCTCCACCACCTGCCGCCCGGGGAACGAACTGTCGCCCCGTCGCGGCTATGATCTTCACGTCGTACCCCCGTGTGTCGGGCGATCCAGTCTTCGCCTGCTCTCCCAGCTCGCCCGGTGCGGAGATGCCTGCAGACCACCAAAAGCGCGAGCAATTCACATCTAAGCGCCCACGGCGCAGGCATCTTCCGCCCCCTTACCTCCCCTGGCCTTCGAGACAGCCCGTCGCGTCTACGAATCGCGACCGTAGCCGCGAACGACTAACACTTCTCCTCACCTCGTCTGCGGCACATTTGCTGTTTCGTTGGCTTGTTTCTTCATGCAAACCGGGCGCTACCGAATACTCGGGACCTTAGACGCCGGGCAAGCATCGCGTGTTTCGCTTCTCTGCGCATCCGCATAAGCCCCCTCTCATCACAGCCAGAAAGAGAGGCCGTGCTCGCCATGTACCTGTACCAAGACTTGGATTTTATCTTGGTACAGTCGAGTCGTCGGCACGTTGGCGCGGATGCCATATCCAGGCACCAACAGCCCTACGGCGTTAAGCCGCGGCACAGTCGGCGGCTGATGCCAACCAACGCCCGGATCCAAAGCCAGGCTCGTGCCATGATCTGATCGTCGGTCCCTCAGCCAACCGGTGTGCGCTTCGCGATGCGTTGGCTTCTCTGTCGACACCGCCGCGACTTGTCCCGTGCTCACCAGGGCCGCGCCGTCAACGCTGCCAACACTGTCGAGATCGGGTGGCACTTGCTCTTACTTGCCCCCCTCCCCCTTCCCCTATCCGCAAGTGTCCATCGGCAGAGCTCAACTCCGGACGGCATTAGACCTCGCAGCCCCATTGGATGGCAGGCCGGGAAGGGGAGCCGGAGGCTGTCGAGGCTTCCGCCTGGTCTGCCTGCGTCCTCGATCTGATTAGTGGAGGTCCAACCAACAATCCCGCAACGCGCTCCAGACTCCGGCTGTTTGCCCCAATAACGGCCCTTTTCGAGCCGTTATGAAACAAGCAGACTAGATGCGGAGCTCGTCGGGATGGTCAACTCGGCCACGACGAACACGAGCACGCTTCACCAAACCCCGGGCTTGAATCCTGTTGAATGGTGTACAGACTCATAGACTCCACGTCTGGGTCATTCCCCGCACAGTCACCTCGCTTTCGGAGACGATGTCCCTGGCTATCTTGCCCCCGGGGGAGCACTTCCCCCCCTCTCCTCCCCGGCACCTTTAACCATTCCTTCCACGGCCCCCTATCAGGGTTCTTTTGACGCCGGTCTAGCCCCGGATGCGCGGGAGTCATACGCCCGTCGCCAATAGCATCGGCAAGTGAAGGTCACCGAGCTGGCCCGGTGATATGGAAGCCTCTCACGAAAGGCCGCGTGGAGCCTCTTGTGATGAGAAGCCCTTCGGAACACATGGATCGCCTACTGGTCCTACGGCTCCGCATGCCTTGTGGCCGCCACGCTTCGGCGTGATAATGCAGGCAAAGTGCAGTGACGAGCCAGATCCATGCCGCGCCGGTCGCTTCCGTCCTGTCAAACCTGGAAAGGCACGGAGCATTTGGCGGACTGTGCAGCGAGGATCCCGGCATGGAAGAAGGAGGGGGGCGTCCTCCGGACCCCAGATGCGATGTGCCGTGATTAGAAACCGACGGAGATGGGCACGCACGCCCCCCCTGGGACTCTTGAGGTCCCTCGGACTCCTGTCAAGGCCTTCCAGACTCCCATCAAGGCGGTGCCTTCTCACGGCAATTAACTTGCCGGATGCATAATCAGGTCCTGAAGCAAGGGGCGCGGCTGGGTTCGTGCCTCGGCGAGCCACATTCACCCTGTCGTCAATCTCCCACCATCAGGCCAAGTGTTTTCGCGGCACTGAGGCGGTGGTGACGAGAACATCGAAGGTGGCCTCGTGAGTGGACGGCAAGGCGCTAGGCGGTTGGTTGCTAGGCCGCCTTCACCCGGGAGGCGGAATTTGCCAGAGCTTAAGGCTGCGTGCATGCATGCATGCGTGCGTGTGTATGTGTGCGTGTGTGTGTGTGTGCGTGCGTGCGTGCGTGCGTGCGTGTTTGTGTTGTTGGTTCGAGTAGGATTTCCCCCCCTTTCCCGGCCCCCTCGCCACTGTCAACTCTGCCAGTCCGTACGGTCCGGCCTCAGAGCTTCGAGAGGGAACGTCAGTGGCGCTTCTTGATTCGCACAGCACATTTCCGTAGCGCCCAGGGCACTGCAGGACCGCGAGACAGGCAGGTCGACTTGAAGTGGAGGCGCAGTCTGCGTCGACTAGCCGCCAACGCCTTGATGCATTGCCGACTCAGGCCTAATCTCGTGATCGTGGGCGTTGCAAAAACAGAAACGGATGGCCTGTCGTTTCAAGTCCACTTCCGGCATGCCCCCTTCTGCTCTGTCTGCCCGAGCCCTGCATGCTGTTGTGGTTGCGGGAGACGCTTCATCGCGAGCATCGCCCCGTGCAACTCCACGGGCGAGAAATCGCAAAGGCCCAAAATCTTCGGCCTCGTAGTAATCTATACTAGATGGGCTTTCTACCAGCCCCTTAATTTTTACCCGTTCGCAGCCGCCGGGCCTGTGTTTTGGGACTCGAAGCGATTTCCTCCAGCCAGCGACGATATATCAAGGCGCCAGGCCAGCCGGAGCGCGGGCCCGGCACCGCCACTCAACGGCGGAAGCATGCGCACGACCCCTTTCGTCCAGTCGTGGCGACCCGAAGATGCAGTCCTGTGAGTGTGATTATGTAGGTCTGCGAGAGGGTGGCATGTGTGTAGGTGAGTGTGCATGCGTGTCCGGGTCGGACGTTGGCGGAGAGGCGTCGCCGGAGAAGGCGGCTCGCCCCGTCGTTCGTCCCGTCCCTTGACCATTGGCAACAACCGGGCAGGCGGTCAAATGATGGGGATCGAGGGCCTCGCACCAGGCCGCAGAGATTAAAATGGCAGGACATCTGCGATCTCTCTCGATGCAACGACAGAGGCTAAGCCACCGGGCTTCGATGGGATAAGCAAGCTGTTTGCGGGTTCCTCAGCGGAGCCCCTTGCACGGGTTGAGGCTGTCGTAGCCACGTCTGACGGTTCCTGTATCGAACGGCGGGCAAGGCAAGGCAAGGCAAGCTAGGCAGGGCAAGGCAAAAACGACGCCATCGCCAGCTGCTCGCGGCCCATCTGGCTCCCTTCCTCCGGGCGGTCACTCAAAGCCACCGCCCGCGGAACAGGGTCGCCCTCTGGATGCGGTAAGCCGTCGCGATCTCCCCCTCGATCCCGCATGCGGTCAGAAGCTGACGCCGGACGAGGCTCTGGGTCGCGGACGAGGCTACGCGCAGCTGAGCCCGCCCCCGCGCCGCCGTTACATGCGGAGCTGAGCAAGGCTGCGGCTGTCTCGCCTCGAAACGAAGAGCGCCGGCGAACCCCCTCGCCAATCCCCGGCCGAGCCGAAACACGCGTGGAAGGCAGGAAGAAGCAGGACGAGGGGGGGAGTGTGTCGGCGCCCGAAACGCGGTCGAGGCCACATGCGGAGCGTGGCTTGTTCGTTTCGTGGCCTCGCTGAGCGGCCGGCGGCGACGCAGGTACGCCTTGCGCGGAGAGGTTGAATGTATCGGTACATCGATCAATATTCCAAATGTCAGGCTGGCCGGTGAACGCTGGATGGGGGAAGCCGTGGATGCTGTGCGACGGAAGCTGGCGGAGTTGATCAGCAGGCTGGCTGATGGCGCATCAGAAGACGGCGCCTCGACATGGGATTTGGCGATTGGAGACGAAGGACCAGAAGGGGACACCTTCGGTCGCCGCGAGCCGAGAGAGCAAGCTGAATTTGAGTGAGTGGAAACTATGAGTGAGTGGAAGTCATTTTATTGTGAAATAGTACATAATGCTTCATGATACCGCGATTACAGCCAAGACCCCAATTTTTGCTCATCCCCTTAAACAAGTGCGCCTCGCCCTAAAACTATTCTCTCAACGAGACTACAAACGCGTTTGCGGGAGGTCACGGCGCAGCGGACGCTCCTCTCGGAGCTCTCTCGCCGCTGGAGGACCCCGTCTCGCGCCGTTCCAATCTCAAGCCCTCGTACAAATGCTATGCTCCAAAATAATGCGGCAATTCCACGATGGCGTGGTGAGTCAAACATACCAAGTCTCGTCACGGGCCTGTCGGGAGCGGTTTGTGAAGAAAGCGTTATGCCCTGCTCTCCTTCCGACAAACAGTGAGAGGCCGCGGAGGATAGGCTCGGCCCACGCCTGTTGCGTGAATTCTGTCATCCAGCCATGCAGGATTTAAAGCCAAGAGGATAACCCTGCAACAGGAGGGTATCCAACATGAGAGAAGTAGAGGACATAGACGTCGCGTCATTCTAGTCAAGACATGGCTGTTCTTCCCCGAAGCGAGCGCTTCAGGCTCCCTCGAGGGGGGCGACGTTGTAGGCGTAGCTGAAGTCGACCAGGCCGTCCAGCATCCAATTCTGGGGATCGAAAAAGTCAAAATTCGTGTCTCCGTAAGACAGGCCCCCTCCTATCATGCTGTTGGGGCCCGACGCGACGGCCGAGAGTCCCGTCGCGCCTGGAGTCAGCGCGCCGTTTATTGCCAGCAGGCTGTTGGCGGTAGGAACATTCGACGGCGGCATCAGCGTGCTGTCGAGCTGAGAGGACGCCGAGGACTCGGTTGCGGAATCCGGATGAGTCGGGTGTTTCGTATCTGGCGAGCCATGTTAGTAACCGAACAGACGGGAACGGGTCTCGATGAATCGACCACAGGGGTGCGAATCATGGGGGATGAGTTGAGGAGACTCACTCTCCAACGAACCTCTTCCTTGCGCCTGATACTCCTCCCTCCAACGCCACACGGAATCGAAAACGAGGCTCATGCTATGCCGACAGCGCACCTTCAGTTGCAGGCTGTCGTCCACCGGAATGGCGGAGTCCTCATCTTGGCTATAGGCATGCAACCGGCTGTCGAGGCGGCCCCCCTGCCACATCTGCACCATCAACTCGGCCAAGCGGCTCTGCAGGTCGTTGTTGACGACGCTCGTGGCCCTGATTGCTCGAATCGCGTGGTGAAAAAGGCTGCGGCCTCGGTCAAAGTCAATCGTCTTGCAGAAGAAGGATCTCATGAGCTTGAGCAGGGTAAAGGCCGCCGCGATCAGCATCTGCTGCAGATAGTTCGTGGCGTGCTTGAGGATGCTCCCGCCGAACGTGTCGCGCGGAGACGTCACCTTGTCCACCTCCAGGAGCTCGTCGAGGAAACTCGTGGCCGCCCGCCAGAGGCCCATCAGATCGTCCATGTACCCCGGCGTCTTGCTCGAGTCGAAGAAACCCGCCAGCCGCATGTGCAGCGCCGCGGCACGCAAGTGCAGGTTCACGATCGGCCCGAGCTGCTGCGACAGCACGGATGCTTGCATCTCTCCGTAGTCGCGGCGGTAAACCCGCATCAGCATGGCGCGATGCTCGTCGCCAGCGACGCCGCGCGGATCGCTGGCGTTGCTGTACATCTCCTTGGAGACCTTGTCGCAAAACCGCTCGATCTGCAGCCTGGCCTCCAACTCCCTGGACAGATGCAAAGCCGGATCGTCGCCGGGCCTGAGCGCGAGGGTCCAGTCGTAGAGGCTCGACGCCGGCTGGCCGTAGCCCGTGCCGACGTTCTGGGCCACGATGTTGCAGACGGCCCACGTCGTGACGCGATCGTGCAGCTGCTCCTTGTTCAGCTCCAAAGAGACCCTGGAGAAGTCCCGAATGTGATTGGGGCGGTGCAAGCCGATTCCCGTGGCCGTCTTCATCATGACACCACACAAGATGTGGGTCGGATCGGACGTGGTGGTGCTGGTCGGCAGCGGCCAGGTGCACAGCAGACACATGGCCTTGACGACGTGGTAGTTGCTCGGCACCTCGCCGATCGTGGTCCACAGGAAGCGCGTCATGGGCCCCGAGAGGTTGACGAGCAGGTTGGGGCAGTCGGCGGGAGCAAAGCGACGAGCGGCAACCGCTATTATGGACCAGAAGAGCAGAGGGTGCTGCTGCTTATACTGGTCGGGGGGTTGTTGGGGGTTGAGGAACGGAAGAAACGGATGGTAGAAGGCGAAGAACTCGTTGAATAGGTGAGTGACGTTGTTGTCAGTCAGCCGAACGCCCTCGAGCTCATGGGAGTAGTGCTGCTGTATGTTGTAGGCGCCTCCCCGCTTGAGGTGGAGGAGCGACGAGACGGCCTCGTCGGAGCCCATCAGGGACGGGTTGCGGGTGTGGCTGTAGGTCGCGGTGCTCGGGGCCGCGGGAGAGTCGACCTCGTCGTCGTCGTCGGCGGCAAAGCCCTGGGCGCGGGCGCGCGACACGTTGCGCCGCAGGCGCTCAATCTCCTTCTCCATCTCGGCATGCTTGGACCGCTTGCCGACGCGCTTGAAGTTGGACTCGATCTTGCAGTCGAGCTTGAGGCGATTGCAGCGCGAGCAGCTCTGAAAGGGCTCCTGGACGACGTCGCAACGCAGCTGCGGGAACGGGCAATCAGCAGGCGAACTCGTCGGGGAGGGCGGGTCGGTGACTCACTTTCTGCTGGCGGCACTCGTTGCACGCCCTCTTGACGCCGGGCTGGCGCTTCTTGTCGTCGTCGCCGTGGTCGCCATGGTCGTCGTCCATGAAGCTGCCGGGACTGCTCTCGACGGCGCCTACGCCGCTGCTCCGCTTGCGCTTGAAGCCGCCGTTGCCATGGCGGGAGCTGGCTGGGCTGGTCGGGCTCATGGAGGCGGCCCCTCCGCGGGCGGCAACAGACGAACCGTCCATGCAACGGCTATCGCTACGGCAGAGTTGTGGCCGCCGCTGCGGTGGCGGACGCGGTGCGGCAGGTTGCAGGTGAGGAGCAGGGGCGGGCGGGAGTCGGCCGAGGCAAAGCGAGGTGCGGCGCGGCGAGCGAGGCGCGCAAAAGTGTCGGCGGGGTGGTCAAAAAGCGGCCAGGGTCAGGGTCGCGGGCGCGCGCGCAGGGAAGCAGCCGACGGGGAGTAGTTATACGGACGGGAAGTGAAGCCTGCGACGGTGCTGTCGAGGGCCGACTGCGGAGGTTGCAAGGTCGAGATTGGCTTTCGGAGGCGGGAAGAAAACAAACCAGCCCTTCTCCATGCACGCCCGACGGCCAGGAAAACGGCCGTTGCAGGGAAGACGAATGAATGACTGGGGCGGGAGCGGGGCAGCACACGGGGAACCTGAGGCCCGTGGTGGGCGGCCGCGGGCGCTGATTGGATGGCGCCTCAGAAGCGGGTCACGTGCAGCGTCGAACGTCGTCCCGCCGTCGCTCGAGACTCGTACACGCTGCCCCGTTTCGCCGACCAGCGGGGCGCCGTTGGAGCCCAGGGCCAAGCGAGCCAAGGCCAAGGAGCGGGTGGGTTCGTCCTCGCTTCTCCACGTTTGTCCCGCCGCCGCACGTGGTTGGTGCGCCGACCTGTCGCTTCGCTGCAACGCGCCCTCCGCCGCAACCACAGATCAATAAGCCGCCTGTGAGTGGCTGCTGCTGCTGCTGCCTCCCGCGCCGCTCGTGCCAGGCATCCGTCGATGCCACGCCAATCGGCTCGCTCCTCCATGCTCAATCCAGCCTTGTCGACAGCCCAGCACAGACCACCAGGCCGCCTTGTTTCGACGCCGAAGACAATTCGAACCCCTTTCGAAGCTGTCCTCTGCCCAAGCTTGAAACCATGACGGACCCCGAGCCGCAGCATCGCGAACCCGTCAAGAGGGTGCTCAGGCCGCCGCCCGCGCCGTCGGGCCACGTCCACGTCCAGTCGCCCAGAACCAAATCCGAGGTCCAATTCGTCCTGCCCGGGTTGCGACCTGAAAACGGTGAGTAACCCAACTTACGCGGCCTACTGTTCACTTCGCAGCTCACTCCCACGCAGAGGTCGCTCGCATCAACAGCAATGCCCCGCCGCAGCCGTTTCTCGATCCAGCAGCGCTCGAACAATGGCGGTGAAATCGGTCAGTGCCGATCCGGTGGACCGTTGATGCTTTCTTTCGTCTCACGAGAGTGATGTTTTTTTCTCGTCGCATGAAGAAAGGACTTGAGCAGCCTCAGTGAACACGACGATGCGCTGCCACCATTTTACATAATGCTTCTACTCTCCGGCCATGCGACATCACCCTTGCCTTAAGAGTCTGAGATGCCACTCAGCGACGAGACTCGCTTCGTCCGGCCTCTGATGGCCTATCGGGTGTGCGAGTGCCGGTCCTTGGGGTGCGGGGTTGCTCCGCACCGCATGTCCGGGGCGCCACTTATACTACGACCACAGATTCTGGTCGACTATAATATAGGCCACTTAACTCCTGAAAACTCACAATATTGAGGGCTCGCCCTTCTCACAAGGTTCTTCGAAAAGCACCGTCTATTCTTTCTGCCTCAAAGATACCTATTTTTTCATACCCTTTTTTTTTCTTTTTAATTTCAACGGTTTTCAACGGTTTGGTTACAATGTCGACTTCGGCCAAGGAAGCTCATAAGCCGGTCTTTTCCGTGCCCCTATTCATCAACGGAAAAGAGCACCATCCGGAAAAGACATTCGACATCGTCTCGCCGGCAACCGGTCAAGTGGTGCACCGGTGCGGTACCTCGTCCGTCGCCGACGCCGACGCGGCCGTCGAGGCGGCTGCGGCGGCTCTCAAGTCGTGGCGAAAGACCACGCCGTCTCACCGCCGCGACATTTTTCTGAAGGCGGCTGAGATTCTGAATAAGCGGCGAAAAGAGTTGATCGGGTACATGAAGGATGAGACGGGTGCCGCCGAGCCGTGGTGTGACTTTAACCTGAACGTTTCTTCGGATATTCTCAAGGACACCGCGGGCCGGATACCCACCTTGGAAGGGTCCTTTCCAGCCTTGTTGGATCCTGACACCAGTGGCATCATCATGAAGGAGCCCTACGGCGTTGTTTTGTCCATTGCGCCATGGTACGTGACTTGTCACTTTAGAAGGAAGCTCAGGCGCTCTTCTAACGTCTATCCAGGAACGCGCCGTACATCCTCGGCATGCGATCTGTCGCATTCCCCATCGCCGCCGGCAACACCGTCGTCTTCAAGGCATCAGAATCTTCACCTCGGACCATGTCTGCCATTGCGTCCGTGCTGCATGAAGCGGGCCTCCCGGACGGTGTGTTGAACGTGATAGTTCACGAACCTTCTGCGGCCGCAGCCGTCACTTCCGCTCTGATCGCGAACCCTCAAGTCAAGAAGATCAACTTCACGGGTAGCACCGGCGTCGGCCGCATCATCGGGAAGCTCGCGGGCGAGAACCTCAAGCCGCTGGTCTTGGAGCTTGGCGGCAAAGCGCCCGCGATCGTGTGGGAAGACGCCGATCTTCAGCTCGCCGCCGACCAGTGTGCTTTGGGGTCTTTCCTGCACTCGGGGCAAATCTGCATGGGCACGGAGAGGATCCTCGTCCACAAGGCGATCAAGAAGGAGTTTGTGGACAAGTTCAAGGCGTCCGTCGCAAAGATGTTCTCGTCCAGCGGCGAGGCCCCGATACTCATCAACGGCGCGGCGGTCGACAAGAACAAGAGGCTCGTCGCCGACGCCGCGCGCAAGGGCGCGTCCGTCATTCTCGGCGATGCCGAGGCCCGAGAGATTAGCAACACGAGACTGAGGCCCATTGTTGTGGACAACGTGACGCCCGAGATGGATCTCTACCAGACGGAGTCGTTCGGGCCGACCGTCTCCCTCATCGAGATCGACTCGGAGGAGGAGGCCGTCCGCATCGCCAACGACACCGAGTACGGCCTCGCGGCTGCCGTCTTCACCGAGGACCTGAGGAGGGGTTTGAGATTTGCCCGCGAGATCGAGACGGGGGCCGTGCACATCAACGGCATGACGGTCCACGACGAGACCGTCTTGCCGCACGGTGGCGCCAAGTCCAGCGGCTATGGACGGTTCAACTCGTCGAGAGGCCTGGACGAGTGGGTGAGGACCAAGAATGTCACATTCAGGAACTGAGAGTTGGCCGACGGCACCAGAGAATTGAGAAGACGGCAGCGTTGCTGACCCGCTCGTCTTTCATTTCCTCCTCTGTTTGTTATTCCTCGATGTTCTCTTTTCTAGCCTAATTTTTCTGAAATTTAATTTCTATTAATTCTACAGCGTTTTTGCAATTTTCTAATGCCCGAAAGTCAAGCTGGACCAATACTGAGCAGTCTCACATTGATAATACTTCTAAGGCGGTCTTTGAATGTGGCATTGCGGCGCTCACCGTCATTGGTCTGGTATGTGTTGACAGTTGTAGAACGCAAAGCAAATTGTTTCGTACTAAATGTATCCCTCGAGATGTCTTTTGCATTTCTTCGCCGATCCAGACACTTAAAGCAATTTAGTAATGATTGTTCAGCCGATGGCATTGAGATTGATGTCTTGCGCCGAATATTGCAAGCGACGGCTCTAGGGTAGGCTGGCGGCCGAGCGGCGTCACCCCTCCCTATCGATAAGGCCCATCACGTAAGCAGCTTGATATGGGGAAATTTTACCATACCGACGACATCGTCACAAGGTCCGTCCATCCACAGTCCATCCAAGATCATCCTCCCTCACAACTCAACAACCAATCCCTCCCACGCCGAAACTCCCCCCCTCTCAGCCGCCAAGATGTCTTTCCTCGGAATGGGCCGCCAGCAGCCCACGTCGGAGCAGAAGATTGCCGCCGTCGAGGGCGAGATGCGCATGATGGCCGACACCTACAACCGGTACGTATATCTAGAGACGGCGTCGCTGCAGAGACTGGAAGCGTGTGTGCTGACGACCGACGACTGCAGGCTGCAAAAGTCGTGCCAGAAGAAGTGCGTGCCCACCGACTACCGCGAGAGCGAGCTCAACAAGGGCGAGTCCGTCTGCCTCGACCGCTGCACCGCCAAGTTCCTCGACACGTCCATGAAGGTCAGCGAGATCATGCAGCAGCAGGGCCAGGCCATGGGCGGCGCGCCGCAGCAGGGAGGCGGTCTTTTCTAAAGCGGACGGACGCGGGACGGACGAGTCGAGATGAGCGCTGCATGAGCACGCAGGAAGCGACGCGACGGCAAGGGTCGAGAGCGACGAAGATTTTGTAAGACTATATAGATGGGTACATCGTGCTTGGAACACGCAACGAGCACGGGGGTGGTGGGACGATCAACTGTAAACTACTTTGATGCAGATCGACTATCATGATTGGGATATACATCTCCCCTGCCAAATGGTATCTAAACGAACGCCAGGTCTGTATGCTGCGCCTTGTGCTCTAACTGTCGAGCGATGCTGGAAAGCTCAGAGAGAAAATGCCACCATGTATGCAATCACCGCAAAGTCCGCGTAATGTTGGGCCCCGTCCCCACGCCCGTCATGGCCCTGACGAACCAGTGCAGCCAGCTCTCAGTCTCCAGCTGCACCTTGAGCTCCTCGGCCCGGCTCTCCACCTCCTCGACCTGTCTCTCGAAATTCCGCACCCCGTCCTCGACGTCGTTGACCTTTTGCACGAGGGCGTTGATCTCGTACTCCAGCCGCGCCACGAGCGCCTCGATCTCCTTGGCGCTCTCCGTGAGGTTGGCGCGCTCCTCGGCCAGGAGCTCGTCCGAGTTGTGCTTCACGCGCTGGCACGCCTCGTTGAGCTGGTGATAGAGGCTTTGAAGCTCCGTCTTCTCCCTAGCGTAGCGCTCGTTGAGCGTCTTGACCGCCTCGAGCTTCTCCTCGACCCACGGTTCCACGCCGTAGACGATGTCGTCGATGAGCCGGTTCAGATGCTCCGCTTCTTCCGCGCGGGCTTTGAAGCACGTCAAGTCGCCGGTCGTATCCGTAATGTCGACAACCTCGTCCCACGTCAGGACGGCTTCCTCGGCGTCCCCAAACGACATTCGACGAGCCCATCGGTTCTCGTTCGCGACTTGCTTGTACGACAGGTCGGAAGTTCCACAGCTGCGCCGTCGCGACACCATCAAGACCCTCCCGTCGGACTTGCGCTCCGCATCCAGCAGAGGTCCTTGCAAATCGCTCTCATCGGCGACGGATTGAACGCGCGACGACGTTCCGGGGAGCACGTCCTTGCGTATCTCCGTCCCGATGTTGTCCAGAACGTCATCTATATCCGACGTGCCCTTCCCCTCATCTGCGAGCTTCTGGGGTGGTTTTTGGTCCGTCGAAGTTGCGTTGCGAAATTCGTCCGGCAGGCCAGGCAGCACGTCTGGATCCCCTCGCTTGATCGCAGCCAAATACTCCTCAGGCTTGTTCTTCCAAGTGAAGGCTCTACCAACCCCCGCAACCGCCGGGCTGGAGGCCATGGCAGAGCTCTGAGACGCGCCGGAAAGACCGCTCGTCAGGAGGCCAGACTCTGCAGAGTCGTCCTTCGCTGCTTGGCGGTTTGCGTAGCCTCGCCGGCTTCCGCCCACCGCGTCCTTGATCCGGCCCAAGCCAGATCGGGCATCACTCATCTTCTCGGCCACGCTCTTGAAGACATTCTTCCTGAGCGCGTCTCGCTCACCCACGTTGTCGGCCATGCTGGTCATCGGGGCTAACGGCAACGCCGAGTACACCGGTGTCAGGCCCTCTTCTTTCCTCCTCCCCTCCCACCCCTCGTCTGGAGGCAGGGACTGCGTATGCTGGATGGGCTGACCCAGATCATCAATCCTGCCGAAAGCTGGGGTTCCCGTGTCTTGGTCGGGGTGCTCGTGTTCCGCCGTTGTTCGACGCGGTTTCCCGTGCCAGAGCCACTTCGGCCTCTCACCGTACGCGAGGCTGACGAATCTGTCAAGATCGATGGTCTCAATATCCGCAAGGCCGCCTTTATCCTTTCCGGAGACCATGTCCAGGATGATCTCTCCCCTCTTCCCGCCGATCTCAGTCATAGTGGACTTGACGGCTTTCTGCACACCCCACCCCTCGCCGGCAGCCGCCTTGGCCGTCGCGGTATGGAGCCTGAAGAGAGTCTGGCGATCCAGCCGCCGCGTCTTTTCCAGCTTGTGTTGCTTCTGGAAGTAGGCGATTCCGCGCTTGGTGTTTTCGCCGTCAAAGACGTCCTTGGAGACCGGAGCGCCGTACCAGTCGAGCCGATTCCTCGCTCCCATGAGCATCCCCAAAAGAGCGGCCACGGTCGAAGGCCCCAGGATGCCATCCGTAGGCTCAAAGTTGTAGTGCTCCGTGCCCACTTCAGTCCACCAGTCACCGATGGCCGTCTCCGTCACGTCGCAGAGCAGTCCATCGATGTACGCGTGGTCTAACTTCTCGAACATGTACAGAGCGACCTGGCACAGCTTGACGAGCTCCGTGACGGACTGCGTGAAGGGTATTCGGTCGCTGGTCCTGTAGAGCTGCTGGAACTTGGCCTGGGTGGCCTCGGTGGGATCCGCGAGGCTGAGCCCGGAGCGACCCGAGCAGCCGAGCCGCTTCAAGTCCTCGTTGACGAAGAATATGTGTTTGTGCTTGTGCACATCTCCGTCGGGGACCGGAATGACCGTGAGGGCGGACGGGAAGCCACTCAAGTTTGTGACTATCAGCTGACCGAGATCCGTGTCCTTTGGCCGGGCGTGGTGTTGCTGAGCCGCTTGGAAGTACACACGCAGCCTCGGGGACCAGAGCGATTCGTCTTCCGGGACGGCGAGGACACCGACGACGATCGAGTGCGTCTCGTCTCCAGTAAACGTCGCTATGACGATGCTGGGCGACTGCCTCGAGCAGGCCCACTGCTCGACGACGTAGAGCTCGTATCCGCGGAGGACGCTTCGGCGCTCGACAAGTGAGACACTGGGGTCTTCTTTGAGGAACCTGCAACGAGGGTCGTCAGCCTGGATCAGCGGAACTTCCCCCTCCGGCCTCCTTACCTGAACGCAACGGGATCTGGTAGGACGATATTTCGCAGCGGCACGGAAGGAGCCGAGGGTGACGTGATTGCGCTATCGCGTGTCCGAACTTCTTGCAGAGGCGGCATGCCGTACATGAGGGCGGGCCTCGCAGAGCGTTGCCCGGCACCATTCCGAAGAGCGAGCAAGTCGTCTTCTCGATGATACCTCCCCTCGGGGGGCACAGGTATCATGTAGTTCATGTCTGATGGTCGGCTGCCTGCGCAGCTACGCGATGTGATCTAGACGAGCATACTTGACGGAACAGCGATCAGCGTGTCGACATTGCGATGCTGCGCCTTTGCGATGTCCAGGCGCGCCAGACAGTGTCCCCGATGCAGCAGCGCGGAAGCTTGGGGGGTGGGTGGGACAGCATGTGATGCTACGGGTCATAGGCGTGAGCTGAGTGGCGGAGCTGCACGCGGCACTTGGACGGCGATGGTGGGGTGCCCAGAGCCTATATCGGGCCATATCGGTGAACCGGGGCGTCGAGCCGAGTCGCAGCTTTGCACAACTGATTCGGCTCTTCGTGCCACAGACCACCAGTTGTACTTGGAGGAGACTCGCACGTACCTTAAACGTAAATTTATTGACGGCCGCGGCTTTGCTTGAACGGCGGCGTCTTATTGATGGCACAATTGCGCAGTGAAATGCTTCCGGTGCGTCTTGGGCCTATACTGGTTATGTACATACGTGAGGCCC
Source organism: Tolypocladium amazonense (assembly GCA_024340795.1). NCBI lineage: Eukaryota > Fungi > Ascomycota > Sordariomycetes > Hypocreales > Ophiocordycipitaceae > Tolypocladium > Tolypocladium amazonense. The sequence goes on from JALHCE010000140.1 coordinate 37,012, forward strand.
GCTGCTGCCGGTGCGGGCCAAGGGGAAGTGGGAAGGTAGCTCGAGCTGCAGCGAGCAGCTATCGATAGCGGCGGTCCGGCCTCCATCCGACCCGGTCCCAACGACGTCAACTGCTCCGACTCCAACCACCCATCTCGTCCCTCCCCTCAACGTTTCGTTCGAGTTGAGCTCATCCGCGCCGGCTGTCCACGCTTCTGAAGCCGCGTCAATAGCAATATCCTGTCACTCATCTACCACTGCCTCATATCTCAGGGCCAAGGCCATTCCGATCCGCCTGCAGGCGCCGGCAGCCATGGCGGGACACGACGAGGAGACGTCGTCGCCCTTCGCGCCGTTGCTGGTGGAGCTGGCTCGCATGCGAAAGTCAAACCTCAACGCGGCCATCGACGACGTGGACAAGATAATAGATCTCCTGACCAACGCACGGGAGCAGGTCGCCGCAGGTATGTACCTCCCAAAGGTGGGAGCCTCACAGAAGCATCGTCCTCGCTCACACGTGGCCAGACCCCGACGCCCACAGGATAGGCATGGCCATGACGACACTGCAGAATCCCGTCAAGAGCCAGCTGGAGGCAATCACCAGCGATCTGAAAGAGGTCACCAAAGCCCAGAAGGGCTTCGGAAAGGCGCTGGACAAGGTCGGTCGTTGCCTCGCCCGGACCAGTCACCGGTTATGCTGACCATGTGCAGGCGCTCCCCCAGCGTGAACTTCCCATGGAGACGGACGCAATGGCGGATCATCCTGCGCTCATCGACCGCGCCATAGCCATGCACCTCCTGCGTGAGGGGCAATTCTCCGTCGCTTCTACCTTCCTGCGAGAGGAGCAAGAACAGCGGCAGCAACTCGAGTCGACGGCAGCCGCGAACCATGCCGCGTCCCACGTGGACGAGGACGGCGACGACGAAATGAAGAGGGACGACGACGCAGACTCCGACATGCAGAACCTTTCGGAAGACTTGCAGGACAAGTTCTCCGAGATGTACAGCATCCTCGCTCAGCTGAAGGAGAGAAACCTGACGCCTGCGATAGAATGGGCTCGCATCAACAACCCCAGGCTGGAGGCGAACGGGAGCAACCTCGAGTTTGAACTCTGCAAGCTGCAGTTCGTGTGGCTCTTCAAGGGACACTCTATGAACGGACTGCCCGACGATAACCACAACGGGCACCTGGGCGCCCTGGCGTACGCGCAGAAGCACTTTGCCCGCTTCCAGTCCCGGCACCTCAAGGAGATCCAACAGCTCTGTTGCGCTATGATTTACGCGACGAACCTCGAGGCATCTCCTTACCGCCACATCTTCGAGATCAACTCGGCCTTCGAGGACGTCGCCACCTCCTTCACCCGCGAGTTCTGCTCGCTGCTCGGCCTGTCCGCCGAGTCCCCCCTGTACATCGCGGTGACGGCCGGCTCCATCGCCCTCCCGCGCCTCATCAAGTACACGACCTACATGAAGGAGAAGAAGACGGAGTGGACCACGGAGAACGAGCTGGCCTTCGAGACGCCCCTGCCGCAGTCGATGATGTACCACCCCATCTTCGTGTGTCCCGTCAGCAAAGAGCAAACGACGGAGCAGAACCCCGCCATGATGCTCCCCTGCGGGCACGTCGTCTGCCAGGAAAGCCTGCACAAGATCGCTAAGGGATCGCGATACAAGTGCCCCTACTGTCCCACGGAGGGACACTTGCGGGATGCGATGAAGATCAACCTGTGAAGGCGTTTGATTCCCCCGCGACCGCCAGCGATCGCTCCACCACGCCACCCAAGTTGGGCCTTTTTGTATTTCTTTTTCTGGTCTGCGACAGGCGTACGGTTTCAAGGCATCGGGGAGTCGACACCGACTCGATGCGGCGTTGTCTTTATTTCCACGAATCGGAGGCTTGGATGAAGGAGCCTTGTCTTGCAATCCCCGCATTTGGGCACGGGCGTAACAGGATGGATGCATCTGTCTGAAGGAGACGTGAACCGATTAAGAAGCGTTATCTCAAATAGTGTCTTTGTAGTCACTCGAGCACGGAGGTTAGACCCTCCAAATCTTATGAAGCGTTCATCATTCAAGTGTCATCACTCAAGTACAGTGGCGCAACCGCAAATGCGTGTAAGGAACGGAGACAAAAGGACCGTCTATTCAGTCGCACCCAATCTCTGGTGGTGCGGCTCTGCAAGATCGCTAACAATGCAGACATGTCGTCTCTCCCCCGTCCAGACCCTTCCTGAGCGCTTTAACCCCCGTGGGGAGACGCACGCGCACAAGTATCCCAAAACTCCACGTGGGCCTTGGCCCAACGCCATCCCGTTTCACAATTTCACACACATGAAACGGAGCTGAAAAGAAAAAGAAAAGCCAACACTATTTAGCCTGTGCAAGGGGATATCATCCGGAGTATGTTTCCCAACCATCAAAAGCTTGCCTCCGGTCGCCGGTCGTCGTAGGCCAGCCCCGTCTGAGTGGCGCCGAGGCATCGGGGAATCACTTTCGTCTCGTAAAATTCGTATCTTTGTACATTCCAGGGTCCGCGAAATCGGTCTCGCACACCGCGCTGAGCCTCGAGACGCTCCGCGCTCAGTCGATCGTCATTCGGCTGGGGATCTGCGGCTTGACGTCGTGCAGGCTGATGGAGTTGGCGTCGGGCTTCTCGTCCACCCTCCGCGACGAGAGCAGGTGCGCCTTGAGGCCCTTGTTGAAGTTGCGCATGCAGACGATGGCGTTGGCGATGGTGAGGATGATCAGGAGGATGGTGATGACGGCGAAAGCCGTGAGGGACTTGCGCACGGCCTCGTACGAGTCCTTGTGGCCGGGTTGGTAGATGCGAACAAGCTTGAAGACGAAATAAGAAAGGCCGCCGAGGTAAAGAATGATGACGATGACCATGCCGGCCTTGTTCTCCCTGCGAGTGAAGAACGCGGCGGCCAGGAGGATGCAGATGGTGATGGGGATCGTGGCGATGGTCAAGGCGAACTCGGGATCGTTCTTCTGGGCGACGACGACGACGAACTGGATGATGAAGCCGAGGAAGAAGAAGAAGTCGAACTTGAGCAGCGCGATGTAGATCTGCTCACTCGTTAGCATTGCCGAGCCCCACACGCTGGAACCGAGGAGACCTGCCTGGTAGTGAAGGAAACGTTTCTTCATCCGGTAGTCGGCGCCGATGTTCTTCAGGATGTCCCACGCAAACTCCTGGTACAGCTTCCAGGAGATGAAGGCCATGACGGCGGTGGCGAGGGCGATGATGGCAGGGATCGCGATGAGAAACGGCTTGACCTCGCCCCAGAGCTCCTGGGCGGTGGTGGCCGTCTGGAGGGCATTGTAGTTGTGCAAGACGTCGATGGCCGTCTGGATCTGATCGATCTGAACGGCGGTGTAGACGAGCAGGGCGAGGTTGGCGATGCAGACGCCGATGACCTGGATGGTGTTCTTCATGCGCAGCGCATCCCAGACGACCACCAGCTCGTACAGGAAGCCGAAGATGAAGAGCGTCAAGAAGGTCGGGATCGTCTTGTACTGGGACTGCACCCTAGGAGTGTCGACCCAGTTGCCGAGACTGGTCTGGAACTTGCCGAAGACATATCTACCACGTGGTCAGCCGCGATCATCGGTCAGGACGGCGCGAGAGCGCGCGAGGGAAACACGCACGACTCGAAGCTCAGGCACACGATGGCCTGGAGGGTGACGACGAGCATGAAGGCGGCGGACCATCTGGCCTTGAGGAAGCCGAAGCTGTCGCGGTGCACGCTGCGGGCCGGGACGGAAGGGGTCAGGCCCTGCCGACTGGCATAGCCCTGGTTGTCGAAGCTGTCGTTCAGGTTGGCATTCTCGGCGTACGTCGGCTGGGCGTAGGCCGGCTGCGTGTAGGAGGCTTGGGGGTACGCCTGGCCGAACTCTTGCGAGTAGTCGCCGCTGTGGACGTAGGACGGACTGTGTTGCGCGCTGAACTGTGAGAAGCCCGGATCTGCGCCCAACAGGGACTTGCGAGAATCTAACCTGGCAGCCAGGGTGGGCAATTGGCGACTCCGACCGGGAGTCCGCGGACGGCGACGGAGCGACGAGAGGTTGCTGCCGATGGGCGGAGCGGCAGGGAAACGGGAACGTTAACGACGCGCCCGTCGGCGGTGGCACGAGCGAAGTCGAGTCGGAGCGATGGTTGGTGGGTGATTGACGCCGGGCGCGGAGAGCGAGATATTTAGGCGGACGACGGGGTCAAGACGGCAGCGGAAGCGAAGGCGGTGTCGGACGTGGTGTCGTTGAACGAGAGACTCGAAAGGAGATGAAGGTCGGCGCGTAGGGAAGTCGAGGTCGTAGGACTGATGGATGTTTGTTCTCGGTTGCAGGTTGCAGCCCCAGAAGCATCCGAGGAGGCAGGATTTTGTCGGAGACCCCCTGTTGGTCGTAATAGCGGAGGACAGGGCGCTGAGGTGCGAGGTGCCTGGTGAAACAGGGACCGGGGACGGTGGGGCCCGTGGATGCCACCACCACGGCGTCCATGCCTCTGCTTGGCTGGGCCGCGAGCATCTGACGCCGCGAGGCACATCGCAAAGAGCCCGTCCTGGCTAAGGCTGCGCCGCCCGCCGGGCTTGATTTGCGGGCCCGCTTGGCCCCATCAGGGCCCCGTCCTGCGGCCCCCACGAGGGTCGCCTTGCTGGGTCTCGCGTATCAACTGTACCCGTCGTAGACGGGGCGAGCAGGATGAGGTGTCGAATGCGTACTCGTAACCAACAGAGGGCATGCGCTGCTCCAGTGCCAAATTCAACGGCAATGCGTCACGGCGAGCCCGTCACCTCGCAGACGGACGTTGGCCGTGCTGTCGCTCGCGACGACGTGCAGGACCCATGCGGCCGTCAAGGTTCGGGCAGCGCGAGAGGCCGCATCCCTAGCGCAGGGGCTGTGCGACGAGCATTCCCGACACGGGTCACCGCTGTTAGCAGGGCGGCCTCACTGCCCTGGTCGCGTCATCCCCAGCGGGCTCGCAGACCCCATCTGGGCTGGGAGATCCGTGCCACCTAACAGCCGATACCTGGAATCCACCTCGCTGGGGGGCCATGCAGCCCCCGAGCTCGTAAGGCTCATCAGCCCACTCCACATCGGGGAGCTACTTTTACGAGTATTTACGTCGCAGACTGTTGACATGGCGATGTGAATTTATCGGATTGACTGTGCGAGCCTCCAGACGACGGCCTGCTGCGTTCGAGGACCGAGTTTTCGCTGTGTACGAAATGTAGAGGATGGACAGCATCGCCTGAATGCATTGCGCATTGAAATAGACTTGTGCCTTCTCCCTAGGTACCTTATATTGTGTACAACATGCCCCGAGCGCATGCACGCGGCTCGAACCGTCTCCTCGGTGATGCCAGACTTCGGAGAAGCATCCTCGTAGGCCTTGTCTCGATGTGAGACGAGACGAAGCAGAGTCCCCAGAAAGGAGCCGCGTTGCGACGACAAGAGATGGTCGCGTCGCCAAGGCGTCACGAGAGTGTGTGGCATCGAGCTCGGCGCTGCGATCCTGAAACACGGGCAGCGAAGCAGGCGCCCTTGGCTGCCCATTCGCTCATCGCACGCCTTCCACGAGGTTATGATCAATCATCAGATCATGGAGCGCATCGGATCCGAAACTGGGTAAAAAATCGACGACGGGATCGCACCTGAACAGTGTGATCAACGTCGGTCTCCCCGACGCAGGAATGAGGCTGGAAGCCACCGCGTGCTTTGTCGTGGCTCTGAAACACGGCTCGGGGCTATCACGCCTGAGGCTCGACGGCGAACTTCTACTCGAGCTTTTTCATGGCTGAAGCCGTCCAACTTTGAGCTCGGCTCACACGTGATGTCTTTGCCAGCAGATACCACGGCACTTCACGCCATCTGCCGAGGATGCCTTCGATGCGAGCATCGGGGGGGCAATACGGCACTTCGAGGCTGGTGGGTCAAGCCACGGCTCGTGGCCCGATCTGCGTACGAACAGGCTAGCAGAACCGGCCCGAAGGCCTACTCGTATGTAACGGCCTCGACCAAGTCGGCCCCACACAACGAATGGACAGATCTTGCCTTCAATGCGGGATGAATGACAAGACGATGAGGCGCCCCCCCAAAGACTTTTCTTACCTCAGCGAGTCCCGTATCTACCAGGAGCCAGTAAGGTGCCTATCATGGCAATGCTAGGGTAGCATGACGGTACGTGCCGAGGAGAGCGTAAGTAGTAGGATGTAATATCTGGTATCTAGTTGTACCATATCTTTTAGACAACACAGTTTCAATACGACATAAGGAAAAAGTGAGCAGAGAAGAGCACGTGACTTGAATTAAGCGCTTTTATAGAATTACACATTTAATCCTCCTTCTCCTTCTCCTCCTCGCCCTTCAGCGTTTGGGCCTGTCCCGAAGTTGGGACAGGCCCTGGCCAAGTGGCCGATCTCATTGCACTTCTAGAGGGTCAGCGAGCTCTACTCGATGTCTATCTTGGAGGGAAAATGAACTCACACGGAAGCAGCGGACGCCTCGGCGGCTGCGGCGGCGGCGGCGGCGGCGACGAGGACGGCCATCGGCCCCAGCATTGGCGTTGGCCTCTATCGCGGCGGCGAACCGGATCACGGCCCCGGTAATCGGGCCCCAGGCTTCTTCAGCCGCGCGTATCTGTTCCGCACTCATCTATGTGTCATATGGTTAGCATCATATATAGTCGTTTGTCCGGAGGAGAGTGCGTGTATAGGAGCCATGGGAATAGGTACTTACTCCGGCGGCGCCCCCAGCCTGGAAGGCGGCGGCGAGAGCCTCTTCAAAGGCGCGGATTTCATTGGCGTTCTATGTACCATTTAGTTACCATCACATATCGTCGTTGCGTCATAGTAAAGGACGCATACAAAAGCCATGGGAATAGACACTTACAGCGGCGGGGCCCGCGGTCCAGACAATGGAGGCAAAAGCCTCTCCAACCGCACGGATAATATCGGCATTCATCTGCACAATATAGTCAGTATCACACATAGTCGTTGCGCTATAAGAAAGTACATATTCAAGGGCCATGGGTTTAGGATAAATAGGGGCCATGGGCACAGGGACGTACGATGAAGGCGGCGGCGACGGCGGCACGACGGCACGACGGCACAACGGTACTTTACTAGGGGCGATGTCAGCAATCTTGCATCATACTCCACCATGGAGGAAGCGACGAAGAAGGATCCTGGAGTAGGATCATGGACGTAGGCACGTACGATGGTGGTGGTGGTGGTGGCGGCGGCGACGGCGGCGCGGCGGCAAGAATGATGACTTTTGTCTATGAACGAGGTCAGCAATCTTCACCATACTTCACCACGAGGGACGTGAGGAAGAAACGAGGGGGTCGTGGGGAAGACGCATTATGGACGATCTACGCACGTACGTTGGTGGCGGCGACGGTGGTGGCGGCGACGGCAGCGCGGCGGCAAGAATGATGACTTTTGTCTATGAACCAGGTGAGCAATCTTGCACCATACTTCACCGTGGGATCGTGGACACATGTACCTACAGGGAGATGGCGGCGGCGGCGCGGTTGGGATTCTCTGTAAAGCGAGGTTAGCAGCAGGTCGTCATGAGTTGTGCGTAGGAACTGAGTATTTCGGTGTGCTCAGGGGCTGCTTTCGCAAGGAAATGATGGCGTGGATGACGGGAAAGCACAACACTTACCAAACTCGGCGGAAGCTTGAAGAAGGAAAAAAGGCAAGGACGATAATGAAAAGGCAAAACGAAGTTGCGTGGGCGGTGTCACCTGACCTTGCTCCTCGTTGTCCAGAAGGAAGGCGCGAGAGCATTCCCAGGCTTTCAGCTCGAACCAGATGGCCCTTAGCTCCCTAGAAAGGAACGCACACTACGTTCATCTGTCCGACTGCTGGTAATTCATGGTAGCAGTAGCAAATTGGACTTGGGATGTCCCACGGTTGTCTACAAGTTGCGCTTCATTGCGTAACTTGGAGACCAGGGGAAATATGATTAGAGTAGAGCGTTGTCTGCTCTCAAACCTTTCCTGTTAACTCACGTCTAGAAACTGTCCATCTAGTGCATGGATTTAACAATTATTGTGGTGCAAGTTTGCACGAGGGCAGCGTAGACCGCGTGAAACAAAACCAAAAATCAATGATGAGGAACGCTTCGACGCTTCGGGTGACGGTGGCAGGGCGTCGGAGGTAGTTCTTCGCTAGGCGTTCGACGGCAGGCGGCATCGTGGCCGTGAACATCATGGTCTGTCGGAAAAGTTCGCGGGTTTCTGACAGAGGGCCCCTTCGTGTCTCTGTCTCGGCAGATCTGGCGACCTCACTGCTACGCTACGACGGAATGATGGACGCGATATTACTTCTCACTTACGAGGTGCTGAAAATCCGAGGAAATCACAGCAGTATCAGATCTCACTACGCTGCGAAGGGGGTGTTAACCCCCTCCATCGCTGGCAACGTCAACGGGAGAGTACTGATAGGTTCGCTGCAAGTGTGTGAGATTTTGCCCGACATTTTGGCTCAATGCACACCAAGTAATGGAATGATCGATACCCAAGCTCAATTTAGAAATGCCAAGTAAGTTTATCAATCTGATAAACCTCACGCATCTGGACACTTGGACCCACGCGGCAAGCACCGCTCTCACCGGGCCGATTGTCAGTCTCGGGACCATCTCAAGGTGTGCGATGAAAGACCAGAGGCAATATCAAGGCTTCTGGAAGTTCTACGACGTGGGGTCGCCGTTGGTGTCCCATGTGGGGAGCATCGGCCAGTCGGACAGGGTCGGAAACTCGGAGCTGTAAAACCTTACCTTATCAATCTACCCGCAAAGCTCGGACGCATTTGGATGGAATGCACTCCACCAGCGAGAACACTCGGAGTCCGGCTTTCCCCACCTTCACCTCCCCGCATCCGCTTCGCCGCAGTCCACGTTGCATTCGACTTCGCTACGACCGCGTTGCCGACCTTGAAGCCGGCGCGATGAAGCCGCTCCGGCTAGCGCTGCTGTGGGCTTTGCTCGCGTTCGCTGAGGCTGAAAGCAACTGCGCCAGTGCGTGTCGCAAGTGCTTCCAGTCGGTGGTCTTCAGTCCTGGCGATGAGCCCAAGTTTGAACAGTCATGCACGAACAAGCTGGCGCTCTCTTCGAAGTACCTGTGCTTCCACCTCAACTGCGAAGCCGGCGCTCGCGATGAGGCTCTAGCGGCGCTCAATGCCAGTTGCCAGGAGATACTGCACACGCCCATCCCTCCATTTTCTCTCGTTGCAGGCTACAATGCCGACGACATTGCTCGCTTGAGGAGGATCAACAAAAACGATTCATTCGGCCCGAACGAGCCGTTGAATGAAGTAGTCATTCCGTCTCCCGACTTGTTTCGAGTCTGGAAGGAGACCTTGGTCAGCTCCCACAAGCGGCGGCCTCTCCATTCTGTCCACAACTGACTGGAAGTTAGGACGCCGTTGAATATGTCAACAAATATCACTTCCTCTATGCGTACGTTCTATATACGTTCCTGCGACCGCGTTTGATCCTGGGAAATCGCTGACGCCTTGCAGTTTGGCCCTGACCGTGTTCTGGGTTGCTGTGGTGGCTTTTGGCATTTGCAGCAAACTCTTCCAGCTTCTCTCTCCCTTTTGCGGCTGGCGACCTGGATTTTCCCCTTCTTGGCTGAAGCGCAACGTCACCCTTCCCGCGACGTTCGGTTATCGGAGCTCTCAAAGCTTCTCGTGCTTTGGAACCATTCCGCCGCGCATCCAGTCCCTCACCATATTTGCATATATCCTCATCAACATCGCCTTTTCCATCTACGGCTATCAACTCACCGAGGAGAACTTCTACTTCCCCACAAAGCAAAAACAAATACTTCGCTACGTTTCTGACCGCACGGGGATCATTGCATTCGCCTGTTTTCCAGTTATCTGGCTTACAGGTGTTAGAAACAACCTAGCCATTTGGCTCACAGGCTGGGACTACTCGACGTACAGCAACTTTCACCGTTGGGCGGCTCGGATTGCGACTGTTCATGCCATTGTTCACTCCGTTGGATACACGGTTCTGATTCTCATAGGTGCGTGAGGCAGCCCTTCCGTTGTGACGGAGCTGCGGTGTACTGCTCGCAACGCTAACAGAACCTTCAGAAGGGGGCTGGGATTATTACGTCGCTTTCTTTAGCCAATGGTATTGGAATGCTGGGATGACGGTATGTTGGGACGGAGTTGCTTTTGTTTCTTCCTGCTCACATGGCGTGATAGGCCACTGTAGCAATGGCGGCATTGCTCCCTTGCTCGTTTTACTGGATTCGACGACGACACTATGAGACCTTTTTGATCTTGCACATAGCCCTGTCTCTGCTCGTTTTACTCTTCATGCTCGGCCACGTTTCAATATTCAAGGGCAGATACGATGCCTTTTTCTGGGTGCCCATCTACATCTGGTCGATAGACAGGTTCGTCGATTCCCCTGCGCAAAGGAGCCATGGTTGAAACTAAAAATGACAGGCTGATGCGTATCGCACGTATCATCGCATTCAACCCGAAAGCTTGGAGAAGCACAGCGATGGCAATTTACAGCCACTCGACCAACATCTTACGTCTTACCATTCCCGTCGATAAAGCGCTTTTTGCCATTAGACCAGGAAGCCACTACTATCTGATGGTACTGGACGACAGTCACTGTTGGCAATCACACCCCTTTACGGTGGCGTTCGTTTCGAGCCAAGATTCTGCTGCAAAGTCCCTCGGCGAGCAAATGCCACTACTTGACTCGGAAGAGAATCTTGTTGGGGCGGACGAAGACAATCCGTTGGCGCTGGAGCCGAGCAAGAAGACCATGACGTTTCTCATTAGACCATACGACGGTTTCAGTCGTCGTCTCCGAGACTTGGCGGGGACGGAGTCGCCAACTCCCTTGAGAGTGCTTGTGGACGGCCCGTACGGTCACTCACAACGATTCGACAGATACGACCACGTCTTGTTCATAGTCGGCGGCAGCGGCGTTGTCACGGCGCTGTCATACCTGCAGTCCCTCACGGGAGATGCGAAAGGGTCCTTGAAGACGGTCCAGCTGCACTGGTCGGTGCGCGAAGAAGCTTTCGCGCGAGACGTACTGCTCAACGAGATTAGCGATGCTCTGGGTACAAGCAACGTCGACTTCTCGGTCGATGTCTACATATCTTCGCACGTGGAGGAGTTTGCCGTTGTGCAGATGCCCGAGGTGCGGCAACATTCCATGCGCCCCAACGCAGAGGCAATCATCATTACAGCGGCGGCGAAGCTGGCAAAGGACGATACTATGGCCGTGGTGGGCTGCGGCCCTGCTAGGCTTGCAGATGATGCGAGAAAGGCATGCGTCGATGCGTTGTCGGGTGGGCGTCGAATAGATTACTATGAAGAGAGTTTTAGATGGTAGCTAGATTTAGACAGATTGGGCGTACGACTGCCCGGCGTTACGGATTGAATACGAACGATTCACGCAACTGGCGAAGTGCGCCCAGCCTGTTCGGTGAGCTTACCCCGGCTTGGTATCTCTTTGAAAGGTCACTGTGTGTTTCAAAACAACGGATAGTATCATCGCCGGTGGTTCGCGGCGGCGACTGTTTCAGGGTGGGCCGACGGTCTCGCTTCGTCTCGGCCGAAAACATCGTGCTGAACCTCTCTTTCTCGTCGTGAACGCTATCGACAGCGCAAACTTCGGCATCGAGTCATGAATAAAGTTTCCCATGGTGAATTCATGCGGAGTTGAGTCTCCTGATGAGCAAGCTGCCTATCTGCGGGAGGCAACCAAAGCCCGGAGACTACAACGAGAGTCATGCTCATGAAGACGGCGTATTAAAGACTCGGGTCCTCAGCCATGATGAATCGATTGTGATTGAATCCCATAGACCGACATCTGTTATAGATCTGAATATCTGAATATGCCTTCAACATTGGCTATTGGCTTTCTTTTCGCTGCCATTGGCGGTCGGGCGATGGCGCAGGGCGCTGCCGCTCCCCCAAAAGTGCTTCAAATGGGCCTTACATACTCCAACGATACGACACTCGCTCCGTTCGTGCCCATCATCGAATTCACCATGGCGGGCCAGAAGATCAAAGGCATCTTCGACACCGGGTCGAGCGACATCGTGGTGCCTCAGACGGGCTCACCCATCTGCCAGGACCAGCAGCAACAATGCAACGCTCCGACAAAGACCGGCTTCGTCGCTGGCTCGTTTGACCCCAAGACCGCTCAGGGCGTCACGCCCCTCGATGTGCCGCTCAACACCAGCTTCGTCAACGGCGCGGGCTTCCGAGGCAGCTACATCAAGACATCGGCCGAGCTCAACGGAGTCACCATCCCGGACACGCAGTTTGGCCTCTTCTCCGAGGGCAGCCTACCACCGGAAACGCCGTTGTCGTGCATTTTCGGCGCCGGTCCTGTTCAGGGTGAGGCTACGGCGCCGAAAGCATACCCTAACATTGTCGCGCACATGAAGGAGGTGAATGCTATTAAGAGCAATGTCTACAGCCTGTACACCAACGACTTTCGTGAGTTCACCCCGCATGCGAAGACTCTATGTGGTTTGTGGTTCATTTTTAACGAGATATACGCAGGCGCTGGAAGCGGGTCCATAGTGTTCGGGGGTGTCGACATGGCCAAGTTCACGGGAGAGTTGCAAGCAGCTCCACTCGAGCGAGATAACAGCGGCGCGTTGCCTTCGTTCGTCATTCAGTTCAGCTCCTTGAGGATGATCATGGGCGGCGCGCGATCCAACGCCACGTCAATCTACAACGTTCCCAGAGTTCCCGCGATGCAAGATCTGACGCCGCGGAATGGTCTCAATTTCAGCCTGCTCGATTCTGGAAATGCGGGCATCGGCCTTCCGGCTGAGTCGATCCAGATGATGGCCAAGATTCTCGGCACCACCTTCTCTCAGCGGGACGGCCTCGGCTTGGTCGACTGCAGCCTCGTCAATAGCCAATCCGTGCTCGCTTTTGGCTTCAACCGCGACCAGATCAAGATCAACGTGCCACTGGACACGCTCGTGGTTCCTCAGCGGTTCGTCAACGAGACTGGCTGTGCGCTGCCAATTTTCCCTAGCCAGGAACTCCCATCTCTCGGCTTTCCCTTCCTTCAGTCTGCTTACGCTGTCTTTGACATGGATCAGGAGAGAGTGCTGCTTGCTCAGGCGAAGATGAACGTTACAGAGTCGAACGTTAAGGAGTTTCCGTGACACAATCAGGCCAAAGCAAGCTCTTTAAATTGGCAAGTGCAGGGTTGGATGGGACTTTGTTGTATAGCGCGAAAGTGAAACATCTGCATGACGCGGGCTGTAGTGACGCTGAACGCATAACAGGATAGTGATGGATGCTATTTCGCTTAAATAAGTCTATTTCTACTTCAAAGCCGTGAAAACATCGTTTCCGAAGTTGGATGCAACGCGCAAATCACCTCCTCTGCAACGTGGTTGGCTGACGCCAGCGCGCCCTCCGCGTGGCCCAGCCAAAGGTAACTCGTCTCGCCGGCAAAGAAGACATCGTCTTCGGGCAGCCAATGATCCCGCTCTAGATTACGCAGGTTGGCGGCCGGGACGGCCAGGCAGATTGGTGCTAGTGACAGCACATTCTCGTCGACGTCCTCCACCTCGAACGGAGCAGGCAATTCGTCGCCGCCAAAGATCGTTTCGACGTGGCGGAGAAGAGCTTGCTGTCTCTCGCCGTTCATCATCTGCCACAGCTCTCTCCCGGACTCCCCAGTGACGAAACAATTCAGCGCGTAAAGGCCATCATCGCGTGAGGATGGCTTGATCAGCGAGATGGGACCGTGCAACCCCTGGGCGTATCCAGACAGCCCTCGCTCCTGCCACCACGGCGTCCTGTACAGGAGCGAAACCCTCTCGGAGAATCCAGAATTGGCGGCTTCCAAGACGCACTGCTTGTCGCCGCTCAGCTCTGGAGCAAATTCAACGGACGCGCACTTTGCTGTTCCCGCGACTATGAGCTTCGTGCATTGGAACATGTCGCCAGTCTGCGTAGTAACGACGACTTTGTTCCCAGGGGTCTGGTCGATACGCTCAACGACCTGCGAGAGACGCACTGTACCGGGCTGCAGTCGCGCGGCGAGTTCTTCGCAGAGTCGCTCAGCGCCACCTGGGACGTGGAGGTTTTCCGCGAAGCCGCCGCGCATCTCCGTCAACACCTGAACCAAGCCGTCGGCGCACTTGCAGTGCAGGAGAAAGCTTAGCGCGCTGACATTTTTGGAAGCGAGGCCGAAGATAGCCGAGGTCCATGAGTTTGCGATGCTCTGGACGACGGCGGTGGCTCCTTGGGACACGACAAGCTCGTGAAAGTTCATGGCCCCGTAATTGGGAAGCAGCTCTGTGGGGCGGTTTACGTCGACTCTCTGCGACAGCTCCTCGATGTTATCTCGTACGCGAATGAATGATCTGCGGTCGTCCTCGTTGAGCTGTAGAGCCGTCAGAAACTCGATCCAAACGGTAAACAGGGCTGTAAGCGTACATTTGGGATGCCGTCAGGCCCAGAAGCCCCGAGTCCCTCGACCACGTCCTGGCCCTGGCACTCCTGCTGCCCGATGTCGAGCCCAAGGCCCCGTGCCAGTTCCGCAACACGAGTGTGGTTGGTGGCGCTGAAGACGTCGTCTCCGAAGCGGCCGCCAATGCGCTCCCGCGCCTCGAGAACCAGGCATGTCGCGCCGGCCCTCTGGAGATTGTATGCCGCTTGCAGGCCGCTGAGACCGCCGCCCACGACAATCACCTGGGCCGACTGCTTCTGGTGCGACGGGAGGCCGCGGGGTGTGTAGGCGGAAGCCAGATCCTGTTGAACCGCGGCCATGATGTCGGCGGCTTTGCTCGCTGAAGCTAGAGCTGGAGCTGGAGCTGGATGCGTCGTTGAAGCTGCAAGTGTCGCGCTTGGTGGCACCAGCTGCCTTCCAATTGCTTCGCAACGACAGGTAAGTCAGGGTACGAAAAACAAACGTCAAGGAGACAAGGTGGGTTTCAACTTTGAAGCTTGACAATCGCTGCTGCCAAGACGGTGGAGAGCATAGCTTATCGATACGCGGTATACTAGAAATTTCACGATGGTCCGCGGGCCGCGAGCTTCGGGCGTCCGCAATGGGCGCTGCTGGCATTGGTCGGATGGGGGTCCACACGGCCGCCCGGCCGGCGGGTGGTCCCGATGACGATGTCGCGCGGAGGCCGATTGCGTGCCGTACCATGGCGTCTTATCTTCTGATGCGCCCCCGGCTCTGCACCAGACAATGGCAACATTGCACCAAAGAGCCACTCAGGGCCACTATGTCTGGTCAACCACGGTCTCATTGCGCAAAGCTGACTTGTGGTCAACTCGACATGACGACATCGACGAATTGCTGTGGGCGCATGGCTGAAGCCATCGTCAACCTCGCGTGTTGTGCGAAGGCAGGCGAGAATTGTTCTCGTGTCGTTCAGCTTCGCGTGAGGGAGGTAGAGAGAGTGGTGCTTGAAAGCAGAGGCAGCTGATGAGATGCAGCTGCCCCTGGTGAGATGATGTCGTACCTGAATTGCCAAAGGGCGCCTAGCCGGGTACGCTATCCAATCGGGTATTACTCCCGCCGCCTCAGCATCAGCATCAGCATCAGCACAGACCTGGCGGGGGACGCGTAACCCGTCATCCATCCCAGCTCTCCTCGTTCCGTCCAGACGAGGTTTCCTCCTCTCATCATCACCACCATCATCGCCATAGCTGACGACAGCGACGACGATGGAAAAGGCTCCCGTCGCAGACGGCCCCGCGCCTTCGCCGGCGCCCTCCACCCGGCGCAAGAGGACATGGTTCGCGAGGGCGGCATTCGCAACGGGCATCCTCTACCTGGCCAGCGTTTACTTCAGGCCTGGCTGGCACCCCAGGACGCCGTGGACGCCTCATCGCTGCCACGGCCGAGGCTCGCCGTACGGTGTCTTTCCACAGCCCGATGACCCGTTCAAATTCATACCGTGCACCGACGCCACGCTGCCTCCAGCTCTCGACGATGCGCACCCGGAGCGCAGCTGGGCCAAGCTCTTCGACGCCAACCCCGATCACTGGAGCTGGGGTAACCGCAGCAACCCTGAGCTTTCCCATGACCAGCCTTTGGAACATGGCGACCGTGACCGCCACCATGGCCATCACGGCCATCACCACCGTGACCCGTACGCCGGCCGCGGCATTTACCTCTGTGGCTACCTGGATGTTCCGCTGGACTACACCAACAAGTCTGATCCGCGAATTGCTCGTTTGGCGGTGACCAAGTATCAGGTCTCAGGCCTTGCACACCGCCAGGGTCACCGGGGACGCCATCACCGCCACAGCAATGAAGACGACCAGCCCGCCGCCGGACAAAAGAGCGAGCGCACCATCGTCATCGAACCAGGCGGTCCGGGTGGCAGCGGAACCTCCATGGCTTGGAGAGCCGCCGAGGATGTCACCAAACGCCTGAGCGACGGCAAGTACGACGTCTTGGGCTGGGACCCTCGCGGCGTCAACGCCTCGCTGCCCGCCATCTCTTGCTTCCCCCACGATGCCCAGCGCGATCACTGGTCCTTGATTTCCCGCCAGTACCTCGAGGTCTCGCCGTCTCCTCGAGCGCAGCTGGATTATGTGGACGCCATGAGCGACGCCGTCTTCAAAGCCTGCTACGAGATGCATGGCGATCTCCCTCGCTTCGTCTCGACGGCCAGTGTCGCGAGGGATCTGGAGGAGATTCGCATCGCCTTGGCTGAAGAAGAGCTTACGGGTTATCTGGTCAGC
Source organism: Tolypocladium amazonense (assembly GCA_024340795.1). Lineage (NCBI taxonomy): Eukaryota > Fungi > Ascomycota > Sordariomycetes > Hypocreales > Ophiocordycipitaceae > Tolypocladium > Tolypocladium amazonense. The sequence continues at coordinate 53,724 of JALHCE010000140.1, forward strand.
TACGGAACTGGCATCGCTCAGACCTTCGCCAACATGTTCCCCAACAGCGTCGGCCGAATGATTCTAGACGGCACCGAGTACGTCAAGGACCATCGCGAGCTCGGTGGCTTCGGCTTGACCGCTCTCGACAATGCGACCGATGCGTGGAACGACGGCTTCTTGGGCGAGTGCGTCAACGCTGGCCCTGACCACTGCGCCCTCGCCAAGCCTGTTGGGGAAAGTCCAGTCACCCTCGATGGTCTCCAAGCACGCATGAAGGCGCTGTTCAAGTCTCTCATCGAGCGACCCATCCCCGCATACACCGACTTCAGCGGCCCTTCGCTCGTTACCTACTCTTCCCTCGTCGAGGCCATTTACTCGGGGCTCTACAACGCAAAGAGTTGGCCTTCGATGGCTCAGATGCTATCCGAGCTCGAGGCTTCCAACGCGACCCTCGCCGCCACCATGCTTGAACATGCTTGGTGGGAGTTTGACCCTACGCTGCCCTGCTCGCCCAAAAAGCGCCCGAGCTCGGAAGAGCTGGGGCAGCTCGTCATATGTGCCGACGAATACGACGCCCCTGAACCGCCCGAGGGCATCCAGTGGTGGGAGGATCAATGGCATAACATGACCAAGAAATCATGGGTCTCTGGAAACTCGAGATTCTCCAGCGTCTTTCCTTGCCGGCATTTCAACGACTACTGGCCCAAGCCCTCGGAGGTCTATCGAGGCGACCTGAACAATACGCTCAAGAATCCCGTGCTGCTCATCGCAGAGACTTACGACCCGGCAACGCCGTTACGGAACGGCAGAAGGCTGCTCAAAGAGATGGGAAAGAATGCGCGACTTATCGCGCATCACGGCTACGGTCACTCGTCCAGGGATACGTCTAACTGCACGGACGCCCTTGCGAAGGCATATATACTTGAAGGCACCTTACCAGACGAGCAAGAGACGGCTTGCTTCGCGAACGAGAAGCCGTATCTGTACGGCGTCAAGAAGGACACCGTCTCGTCTACGTCGGTGGAGCCAAAGGACCCTATCGAGGCTTGGGACGAGCACCTGGCAGAGCTGGCCATCCTCAACCCTAGGCTGCGGCCTAGGAAGGGAATTTGAGGGGCAAAAGACGTTGGGTTCGCATTGTCAATCGTCGCGCCACGGCTCAAGTGAGGTTGGTAATGGACCCCCTCCCCCAAGTATAATCTCCGCATTATGAAGCGAAATTAGATAGCAATTCATCATAGCCATAATATATTTGACGCAAACTTGCATACGTTCCGCAAGACCCCCGAAGTTTGATGTGCCTTATTGCAAGTGAAGGACAACCCACTCCCTCCGAATTGGCGTCTTTGCCGCTCAATGTGACGGTACGCTGGCCCTCGTTCTGGTTGCTATTGTTACGACGGCAAACTGTACAAGAAGTGGGCGATACAGTGGAATGAAGAATGAACTCAACTGGCCCCCCGGCGTGCAGAGGTAGCACAGACCGCCTGCCAGCGAGGGATTCCGATGGATAATAAAGGACACCAGTTCCCTTAGCAACAAAGCTACACGATCAACTCTATTTCGCATCCACAAGTCCTCACGGACGTACGACACCGCCGGCTGCATCTGCCGGAATGCGCGACGCACACTGTAAGTTTGATCAAACAAGGGGGCTCATCTCTTAATTTCTCATAAAGTCAACAGTCCTCACTCGATCTGAGATGTCTACGCGCGAGGCTCGATGGAACAATTTAAGAGTGCGGCGAAAAGCTGATGGGAGTAGTCATTCAACGCCACCGCAAATTGGCATTACCATGTGACTACAAATCACCAGACGTTTGGCTCCCGGACGAGAGAGGAAAGCATCCCGGGTCGATACCCCATGATTTATATCAACCTGTTAGCTCTGTCCTGGGGTTGTACCGCTAGGTTTCATCCGTGTCCGGAAAGGTGGCGTCAAGTCTCGACGCCACGCGACCAGCCCCGCCATCGACGAACCATCATACATCCCCTGAGACGAGCTCTCCTCGTGCACTTCTGGCTCAGGGACGGCCAAGGGCGAAGGAACCTATATCGGGGCCCCATCGTCTGTTATGGCTGCGCAAAGTTTCCGGGAACAGACCCCTTCCATCTTCGCTGGCGGTCTCATCTTGCTAACCATCATAACATGAGGCCTCGGTGATACGATCTTGGACATTGCGAAACCAAAACGGCTGACCCATCGCTTTCGCATCGTCTCAAATTGAACAGCATACCCCCTTTGTCCTTTAGAACTTCGGCATCCTGATTTGGCGACAAAACATGGTGCAACGCCTGCTCACTGGATGTGTCGCCAGTGGCATCTTGCTTGTGCAGCTCGTCGCTGGCCTCAAAGTGTCCCCGGGCTCTTTGCAAGGAAGCGAACCCGTTCAGTCACGTATTTCAGCAGAGGTTTTGAATAATGACGAACCCGCCAGCAACGGCACGCAGGTGCTCGAGGATGCCTTTTATGCTCTCGCCGTTCTGCAGGACAGCTACTTTGCTGTCAATGGCACATGGCCGTCCTCCATCGACTGGACGGGTGCAGTCATTGAAACAGTAGTGTCCGGAATGCTGACTACCATGACGAAATCTTTGGTGTCCGGTGATTTGAACGGTGATTTAAATTGGAAGCAAAGGGAGAATCTTATCTCGTCAGTCTACGCCCAGGTCATCCACTCCTTTTTTGGACAGAATGCCCTGGCAATCGAAGACCAGGTATGTGTTGTCTGTGTTCGCATACATTTAGTTGAAAGCACATTGACAAATTCGAGGCATACGATGATATGCTGTGGGTAGTCCTCGGTTGGCTAGAGGCCATCAAGTTTTTGCGTCTCCATTCTGAGCTGCACTATCCCGGGACGGAGCATGACTGCAAGCACATCCCCATTCAGCTCGACCAGGCGCTTCAGACATCGTCGTGGCATGGCTACAACTGGCTCTGCACCTTCGCAGACCGTGCGAGGGCCTTCTGGGACCTTGCTACGGAGGGCTGGGACACGAAGCTGTGCCACGGAGGCATGACCTGGAACCCCAAACTCAACCCGTACAAGAACGCCATCACCAACGAGCTGTGGATATCCGCATCCATCTCAATGTATCGACATTTCCCCAACGACACATTCAACCAGTCGTGGGTCGCCAGCAAAGGCTTCCCCATCAGAGACCCCGTATACCTGGCAGCTGCCGTCGAGGGGTACAAGTGGCTCAAAGGCGTCAACATGACGAACCAGCAGGGGCTGTACGTAGATGGATTCCATGTCGATATGAGCAAGCCCGGCAACGTGGAGTGCGACCAACGCGACGAGATGGTGTACACCTACAATCAGGGCGTCATCCTGACTGGCCAACGACTCTTGTGGTCCGTAACGGGGAGCGCGTCGTACCTGGAGGAAGGCCACCAGCTCATCCGGTCCGTCATCAACGCAACTGGCTGGGACCTTGACAAGAATGAGCCAGTAGATAAGCCAAGACGTGGTTTGTCGCCGTGGCGGGGTCTTGGCCGTGGCGGTGTCCTCGAAGAGCAGTGCGATGCGAGCGGAACCTGCTCTCAGGACGGGCAGACCTTCAAAGGCATTTTCTTTCACCACCTTACAGCCTTTTGTGCACCTGTTGAGGCTACAAGCGTCCAAAATGGCATGAAGGTCAACACACAGGAGGATTTCAGCGTCAAGGCTATCCACGATCAAAAGTGTCACAGATATGTCGACTGGGTCAAGCACAATGTAGAGGCTGCTCTGGAGACGCGCGACAGCGCAGGCCGCTTCGGTATGTGGTGGGGGGCCGGGCCCTTCGCTGACGTCACGGAGAATGACGACGGCATCAATCACGATACGCCCAACACTACGGACTACCGCAATAAAGGTACGCCGCAGGACAAGATCTGGGGCCCCAACAAGTGGGAGCCCGGGACTCGGACCGCGACTCCAGGCGTCGTCCTGCAGCCCAATAGTAGGAACCGGGAACCAACCACATCTACGAGTCTCCAGCCGGATTCAAGGCGCGAAGAGGTGGCATGGCGCGCGGACGATCCTAACAACCGTGGCCGAGGGAGGACGGTAGAGACGCAGGCTGGGGCAATTGCACTGCTGAGGGCGTACTGGGAGCTGTCGCGATCGCGGTGATGACGTATGCTGGCAGAATCAGAGCTCATACATTATTCTTTAGCTATTACGAAACCATAAAAAAAAAACAGGTTCAGATGGGCTTCTGTGGACGCAGATTCCCGTTTCCGTAGCGTCGGGAGCTTGAGAATGCAGCGAATGCGATTCCGAGTCCGGTCCAACGCCTCGGGAAACCAAGGTTCTGACCACTCGCGCAGCACATTGGGTCATGTGGCGACGAAAACACAAGGGGCGAATGGGTGGTGGGAGCTGAGCCTCGCAGCCTTCGTCCAGAAGGCTTCCATTGTGTGGCCATGCCCTACCGGTGCGAGCTGGCGAGTCCCATGGACTGTGACGGGAGGTGTCCGCTTGGCACGGATATCGGAGCCGAGTGCGGGGCCGGGGTGCGGTCTAGGCCGCATCGGGGAGCCATTTCGAGCCTGTGGCCACTGTGAAGGAGGCTGCGCACTCACTGTGGCTTGGATTGGCAATATGGGAGAATTGTCTTGGGTATTGCTGGCTCGATACGGCTAAAGCTTGGGAGGCCTCGGGCGTCAAGTAGAAGGGGAAACTTGAGTATAATAGGCTGCTGTTCTGGACCGCTTCCGGAGATTCAAACCACATCACTACCGCCTCAGTTACTGCCTGCTTGCCACATACTCGGCACACTTCTTATTCACTTCAAACGGCAGGAAAAAAAGAAAGCCTTGCTGGTTGAAGTGTCCGGAATTGTCGCAAGCGCGACGCACGACGTGTAACCCATTCCAGAAGCCCGGCACTTGAGCCCCAGCCGCCATGGGTTTCTTCATCATGCCCCTCACCCGCATGGCCATCCGGTCACTTTGCCGAGAGAACAACAGAAAACACAGGCAAGACGCACAGTACCAGGGCCAGCAAACAGGTTACGGCCAGCCAGCAGCCTACGGTCAACAGGCAGCCTACGGTCAACAGGCAGCCTACGGTCAACAGGCAGCCTACGGTCAACAGGCAGCCTACGGCCAACAGGCAGGTTACGAGTACGGCCAGCCCGCCTACGACCAGCCCGCTTCTTACGGCCCACGGCCGGAGTACGGACCCCGACCAGTATACAACCTGCAACCAAACTACAACCAGCAACCAACCTGCGGCTACAACCCCGGTAATCAGAACATGAATTACGCCGCACCAAACACAGCCTACAACCCCAACTACAATGATGGCTACTCTCCGCCGCAGCGGCCAATGGGCGGCGGCCAGCGCAAGGCGGAGCGGCGGTACATGAGGCAGATGCGCCAGCAGGAGCGCCAGCAGGAGCGCCAGCAGGAGCGCATGGCCCGCCGCGCCGAGCAAGGCAGACCGGTGCGGTCGCCGGGCCCGCCTATGGAGAGGGATGTCTCCGGACCGGTCGCTGAGCGGGAGATATACCCCTCGGAGACGGCGGGGGTGATGGACCAGCCGCCAGCTTATGAGGAGATGCAGAGGGGGCCAAGAAAGCGCAATGGATTGCTACAAGAACGTAGCTGACAGACATTTGCCGGGATTGGAGTGCGAGGTATTTGAGCGAGCAAATCTGTCTTGGCTTTATGGGCGAACTACATGTATCTATGTACTACATGAACTAATCAATGATGGAACAACACCTGGGGCGCAACACTGCGATATTGGAGTTGCAGGAGCTCATTGACAGGATTCGTCCGAAGACCTTGGAGTATGAACCGGCGTTAGCCTTAGCCATTTCTACGTCCTCATTCTCTGCCTCCTCCTCGTTCTCCCCCTCTTCAACCTCGTCCACTTCCCTCTTATTCTCGTCACCATCGTCGCTGTCGTATTCGGCTTCCTCGCCGTTATCCTCCTCCGCTTCGTCTTCGCCGTGCCCTTCGCTCTCGCTTCCAGCCTCTTCCCCGCTCGTCTCATCGCGACCCAAGTTAGGAAACATCAGCCCTGGCGGAACTTTGTCGTCATAGTCGTTAAGAAGGTCCGGAAGTTGTTCGCTTAGCCGGGGCGGCTGTACTGCACAGCGCGATCCCACTCGTGCAGGGACCGGTAAGGGCTCCGGAGCCAAGACCGGAGCTCGTGTAAGAGGATCTGGGTGTTTTGACGGCCAATAAACTCCTGGATCATATTCTCAGCCTGGCCTGCGCTCCCTTGCGTGTCCATTGTCCGGAGGATGGCGACGATGTACTCGACCAAGTAGTCTGCCTTGACACGTCTGCGTCGGTTGGCGCGGTTAGATTCGTTGTCGTGCGGAGCGTCTGTATCTTCATCGTCTTGTTGGATAAATCCAAAGACTCGCAGCTCGCGGCGGAGCCACATTCTGGCACGCGATAAGAGCTCAGGCTCCGTCGCGAAACGCTGCGGCGACAGCTCCACATATCTCGATGCTGCGGGTTGGCGTCTGTTGGAGCCGATATGGAGAGAGTAGAGGTTATGCCGATAGACAAGGCGACGTCTCCGAACGGCCTCATCTTCACGTAGTCGCGCCCGTGCCAGGAGGGTCACCGATGCGCTCGAGCGTCGTTGGGTCCGGCTTTTATGTTCGCTGGGAGGGACCGTATACACCTTTGCTTCTTTCCCATCCTCACTCAACTCGTATCGGACTTGGCGAATGTCGCTGTTGCAAATCGGACACGCTGCTCGGTGCTGTACCCAGGTGGTCAGGCAGAGAAAGTCGAAATTTCGATGCCGGCAAGGCTGTGCTTCGCACGGCTCGACCAGGTGGCCAAGACAAATTACGCAGGATTCTGTGACATGCCCAACAGCGTCCTGGAGGGCTGACGTAGGCGGTTCTAGCGTGCTGAGCTTCGCTTCGTTCATGACTGGACAAGTCAAATGTCCTAGGTCTGGCTTGGCGTCCATGACCGCCCGCGCAAGAAGCTGCGACACAGAGGCTGGTTGTTAAGACGTCAAGGCTCTCCGGTTTTAGGGAACGTGCTAAGAAAAGGATCATCGAGGCTACGGGGACCCCATAGGGGCGCCTAGGTACAGCGGCGTCGCCCGGGCGCCTGCCTAATGCAACCTTGGAAGTCAATTAAAAATGACAGCGGTGCGGCCCGCCAACTAACCGGAGTCCGTCCTTCCATCTACCTTTACATTTAGACAAGCTATCTCATCTAACCATCACGGCCAAATGGACGATCTTTCCCAACTCGAGCTCATTGGGCTCACGAACAAAGTGGCTTCAGAACTCCAGAATCATGTTAGAGTCGGCGACAAGACGCTCGCAGAGTTCGTCATCGCCCAACGAGTCGCATCGAATTCGTTACAGAGCTTCCTGCAAAAGATGAGCGAAATAGCTGGCGATTCGTTCCCTCCCAGTGTGATCGAGAGCATAGACCGGCTCGTTTGTTTACTGCATCCAGCAATGAAAGCCGACAAGGCAAACCGACAAGGCAAACCAGACGAGCAGCGAACCACTATCGATAACAAGACCCAGATCTTCTTCGGCCTCGCCCTACCTGATAAGCCAGCGCTGACTCGAGATCCTATTGACGATGCCTTGGCTGCGTTCGAAGCTCTGGAACCGCGTGACACAAATGGGAAGCTTAAGGCACGGAAACGTGGGCGGGATGATAGTAGGAGTCTGAGTCCGGATTTTACGCCAGAAAGACATTTGAGCGAGGGTGCTTCGAGACTCGACAACCACAGGGCCCGACGATATGATCGATTCGGCGAGGAGGAGCGGGACAGACCGAGGGGACACAAAGAAAGGCGTCATCGACGTGTTGGTAGGGACGATGATCTGTTGCTCGAGAAACATGAGGACGGATACGGATTCGAACGACAGCCACCCGAAAAGAAAGACCAAACTGCTGTTCTACACAAGATATACGAAGGTCATGTGACGGGCTTTAAAGACTTTGGCGCCTTTGTGAATCTCCACGGTGTCGAGGGCAAGGTGGACGGGCTCGTCCATGTCTCGCGGCTGGCCGAGGATCGCAGCCGTCACCCGTCCGATGTGGTCCAGCGCGGACAAGACGTCAAGGTCAAGGTCATCAGCATCAAAGGGACGAGAATCGCGCTATCAATGAAGGACGTCGACCAGAAAACGGGCCAGGATTTTGCTTCCCAGGTGAATTTCCGTACGGGTGCCAATGTGCAAGCCCTGGGAGAAGGCAGAAACAAAGATGTTGAAGGCGAATTCCGAGGTCCCGACCGTGCAACCGCACGACAGAAAAAGAGACTCACGTCTCCCGAGCGGTGGGAGATCCGTCAGCTCATAGCATCGGGCGTCGCCAAGACTTCGGACTACCCCGACCTGGAAGAGGACTACCGAGAAACACTTGACGGCGATGGCGACGGTGACGCGATGGCGTTGGAAGAAGACGTGGACATTGAGATCAGAGATGAAGAGCCTCCATTTCTCGCCGGTCAAACAAGACAGTCTCTCGAGCTTTCGCCTATCCGCATCATCAAAGCACCAGACGGGTCACTAAACCGGGCAGCCCTGTCCGGCACCGCGTTGGCCAAGGAGAGACAAGAGCTGCGGCAACAAGAGACTGAGGCGGCTGTCGATAGCGAGGCCAGTAGAAAGGACAACTTTGCGAGGTGGAACGATCCGATGGCGGAACCGGACGAGAGAAAACTCGCCAGCGACACGAGAAGCAAATCTCCATCCGACCGCGCGTCTGTCTGGAAACACGCCGCTCAGCCTAATGGCCAGGCTTACGGGAAAAGGACCAACATGACGATCAAGCAGCAGCGGGAGTCTCTGCCTGTCTTTTCCTTCCGCAGCCAGCTCATTGAGGCCGTACGACAGCACCCAATCCTCATCGTGGTAGGCGAGACGGGCTCGGGCAAGACAACGCAAATGACACAATACCTCACTGAGGCAGGCTACGCAAACCATGGCATTATCGGATGCACGCAGCCTCGGCGGGTGGCTGCTATCTCTGTAGCCAAACGCGTAGCTGAAGAGGTTGGTTGCACCCTAGGCCAGGAGGTAGGCTACGCCGTCAGATTCGAAGACTGTACCAGCTCGGCCACCAAGATCAAATATATGACGGACGGCATGCTCCAGCGTGAAATTTTACTAGACCCGGACCTTAAGAGATACTCGGCTATCATGCTAGACGAAGCGCACGAGCGGACTATCGCTACTGATGTCCTCTTTGCGCTACTGAAAAAGACATTGAAGAAGCGACCCAACGATTTCAAAGTCATTGTCACATCAGCCACACTCAACGCCGACAAATTCTCATCGTACTTTAACGATGCCCCTATCTTCACTATCCCAGGTCGCACATTTCCTGTTGAGATTCTATACTCACGCGAACCTGAATCGGATTATCTCGATGCTGCCTTGGTTACTGTTATGCAGATCCACTTAATAGAACCTGCTGGTGATATCCTCTTATTTTTGACAGGACAAGAGGAGATCGATACAGCCTGCGAGGTCTTATATGAGCGTATGAAAGCTCTAGGACCCAGCATCCCCAAGCTCCTTATCCTCCCAATCTATTCAGCCTTACCCGCTGAGATGCAGAGTAGCATCTTTGAGCCAGCGCCTCCTGGTAGCCGAAAAGTTATTATTGCTACCAACATCGCTGAGACATCTATTACTATCGACTATATATCGTTTGTTATCGATCCGGGTTTTGTCAAGCAAAAGGCTTATGACCCTAAGCTCGGAATGGATTCACTTATCGTCTCACCTGTCTCACAAGCTCAAGCTAATCAGCGAGCCGGTCGGGCTGGGCGTACTGGGCCAGGCAAGTGCTTCCGGCTCTATACAGAATCAGCATATCAATCCGAGATGCTACCATCCCCTATCCCTGACATCCAGCGACAGAATCTCTCTACAACAATCTTAGTGCTCAAGGCAATGGGCATTAATGATCTCTTACGATTCGACTTTATGGACCCGCCAGCCGTTAACGCGTTGCTCACGGCACTGGAAGAGCTCTATGCATTGGGCGCTCTTGATGATGAGGGGTTCCTAACGCGGCTAGGACGCAAGATGTCTGATTTTCCTATGGAACCATCACTCGCCAAGGTCCTAATCGCGTCTGTCGATCTAGGTTGTTCTGATGAGATGGTCTCCATCGTGGCGATGCTTAGCTTGCTAAACGTCTTCTATCGGCCAAAGGAGAAACAGGCACAGGCCGACCAGAAGAAAGCTAAATTCCATGACCCAACTGGCGACCACCTCACGATGCTTAACGTATATAATACATGGAAGCAGAACGGCTATTCTACCCCCTGGTGCTTTGAGAACTTTATCCAGGCACGATCCATGCGGCGGGCCCTAGACGTACGGACACAGATCGTCAAGATCATGGAGCGACATGGCCACAAGGTAGCATCATGTGGTCATGATACAGACTGCATCCGCCGCGCGTTATGTGCCGGCTTCTTTCGCAATGCGGCACGGAGGGATGAGGGAGCCGATGGGGGACCTCGCTGTTATAAGACACTCCTCAGCGGTACCACAATCTACGTACATCCATCATCAGCAATGCTTGGGAAGCAGGCTGAATGGGTCATCTATCACGAACTGGTGTTCACAACGCGCGAGTACATGCGTTGGACGACAAGCATCGAGCCCAAGTGGCTCGTCGAGGCGGCGCCGACCTTCCTCAAGGTGGCCGGCACTGGCGGCACCATGTCGAATCGCCGGAAACAGGAGCGCATTCAGCCCCTGTACAACAAGAATGCTGGCGCCGACGACTGGCGACTGTCAGCGCAGCAGAAGGGCGCGCGAGGCCGAGGCGGCGGCGGCACCTGGGGCTAAAGGGCATGTCTCTTGGCGCGATATGGTCTTGCAACGTCATGGATCATCTGGTTTTGTACGGAGGACAGGAAGAAAAGACGGCTCCTGATTTTGCCTAATGCACAGCCTTCTTTCCCCTTGTTGAACCCATAGGGCAACATGTTTCTTCAAGGCGACCAACATGGTAAGTCCTGACCGTCAGCAAGGCCGGGCGCTACGATATCTTCCGTCGGCTCAACCTAAACAACATATCAGCAGTCATTATTTGATATCGTGGCCGAGAGGCAGGCACGAAGCAGATCAGCTGGATGATGCCAGCATCCGACAATTCCTGTCCTCGAACGCAACTGTCAAGAGCATCATTTCAGCCAATATTAAAAAGAAGCTAGATGCTGGAAGTGCCAGGATCGAGGGAGAGACAGAGGCCAAGATTGCGTCGGCTCGTGAAGGCTGTCATGGTTGTTCTGATAGTCTGCACCGTTGGGTATCTTTTAACTGTGAAGATTCGCACAACTCATCATCACATGGTGGCTGCAAGCTCCGATATCGACTGCAGCAGCTGTAGTGGAGACCCTACAGCGTGGGCGTTGCCCCACGTTGAGCACGTCGTCCGCTTTCAGGCTGCTGATTCTCGCAGGCCTGATTGACACTGCAGTTACCGGCTCGACAACTCCGACATCCCATAAAAGCGAGCGTTTGCATCATCCGAATCGCGTAATAGAAGCAGAAAGGCGGGGAGATACCGATGCAAGACCGTCTTCACGGGGCTTGAGTCACCATGACATGAGTGACTGCGCTGGTGGGGCTTCAGGGACCAGCCGGCCCCGTATCCGTCACCTTATCAACTGCCGCCCCGCCGTCGAAAACCTTGGTCCGATGGCGGTGACTGTCCTGCTCTTCACTCCTCCAACCTTCATCAACCCTCAAAAAAAGTGCCAATTGACTCGCGATGCCGTCATCAGGCGAGCAAACTGCCGCGAATGGCACTGCCCAGGCCGCCAATGGCGATTCGCGGCCGGAGACGCCCGCGGGTAGCATGGCGCTGACAGAGTACAGCGTCAACCCGTCGCCGCCATCGGAGGAGAAACGGGCGCGCATGAGAGTGGCCGTGCCGCAGGACTTTCTGCTGCCCAATGGATATCCGGATGTGAGTGACTGCGGCAGCATATCTGTGCAGCGAAGACAGAGGCTAATCGACATTCATCGCGGTAGTATCTACGGATGATTGCCAGCGCCACGTCCCGCGTCTACGAAGCCTGCAACGTCACACCTCTGACCCACGCCGTCAACCTCAGCAACCGCCTCGAGTGCAACGTCCTGCTCAAGCGCGAGGACACGCAGCCCGTCTTCAGCTTCAAGCTGCGTGGTGCCTACAACAAGATGGCGCACCTCGACCCCGCCCAGAGCTGGAAAGGCGTCGTCTGCTGCTCCGCCGGCAACCACGCGCAGGGCGTCGCCTACTCGGCCCGGAAGCTCAAGATACCCGCGACCATCATTATGCCCGAGGGCACCCCCAGCATCAAGCACACGAACGTCGCGCGCCTCGGCGGCCACGTCGTCCTGCACGGCGCCGACTTCGACGCCGCCAAGGAGGAGTGCGCCCGCCGCGAGAAGCTCGACGGCCTCATCAACATCCCGCCCTTCGACGATCCCTACGTCATTGCCGGCCAGGGCACCATCGGCAACGAGCTGTTCGGCCAGGTCAACATGTCCAAGGTCGAGGCCATCTTCTGCTGCTGCGGCGGCGGCGGGCTCATCGCCGGCATCGGCCTCTACATCAAGCGCATGGCGCCGCACGTCAAGATCATCGGCGTCGAGGCCCACGACGCCAACGCCTTGGCCCAGTCACTGAAGAAGGGCGAGCGGGTCGCGCTCAAGGACGTGGGGCTGTTTGCGGACGGAGCGGCTGTCAAGGTGCTTGGCGAGGAGACGTTCCGCATCGCCCAGGAGGTGGTGGACGAGGTCGTCGAGGTGACCACCGACGAGATCTGCGCCGCCATCAAGGACATGTACGACGACACGCGGTCCGGGCTGGAGCCGGCAGGCGCCTTGTCCATTGCCGGGCTGAAAAAGTACGTGGCCGGGCGGCCGTCACACGACCCGAGCCGGACGCTCATCGCCGTGACGTCGGGCGCCAACATGAACTTTGATCGGCTTCGGTTCGTGGCCGAGCGCGCGACGCTGGGCGAGGGCAAGGAAGCTCTGCTTTCCGTGTCCATCCCAGAGCGGCCCGGCGCGTTCGCCAAGCTCATCGCCACCATCATGCCTCATTCGGTGACCGAGTTCTCCTACCGATTCGCGACGGGGGAGCGTGCCAACATCATGATCGGCCTGTCGTTGACGGCGCCGGCAAGCCAGCGCAACGAGGAGCTGCGGCTTCTCCTCGAGCGCATCCGCTCCGAGGGCATGAGCGTGACGGACCTGTCGGGCGACGAGCTCGCCAAGAGTCACGTTCGGTATCTCGTCGGCGGGCGCTCGAGCGTGCCCAACGAGCGGCTCTACATGTTCAGCTTCCCTGAGCGGCCGGGCGCGCTGGAGAAGTTCCTATTGACGCTGCGGCCCAAGTTCAACATCAGCCTGTTCCACTACCGCAACTACGGCGGCGACGTGGCCAAGATCCTGGCGGGCATCTCGTGCCCCGAGGACGAGGCCGGAGAGCTGTCAGGCTTCTTGCATGAGGTCGGCTACCCGTACCAGGACGTGACAAACTCGGAGATATATAAGACGTTTCTGTGTTGACGTCGTGACTGCATGCGACGGTAGTGCTGGAGAGTTGTCACGTCACCGTGACCACTGATCCCTGTGGGTCTGTAGTGCTTGGGCGTTTTGGTTGGGCCGGGAGTTTTATGAGCCGACAATGCTGATGTTGAAACCTTCTGCGACACTTTTTTTTTCTCCGACATGTCAATATGTGTTCAGAAGGGCGATGGATGCATGGGATCTTTTTTACTTCATTTTGTTCTCAAAAGCGCTTCGAGTGCATGATGAGCCTTGCGAAAGGCTTCGGATTTTGCTGATTGGGTATGGTATAGACTGTGCTGTAGGTATCTAAAACGATGTACTCCGTACATCTCATCTGACATACCTTTGTTCTCCGTCTATTTTGAAACTTAGTTCTCACTTGCGAGCTGTAGCATGTTAAACGCTCGGTTACGTGCCTATTAGCGAGGCCGGACTGAGAGGTGCGCTCACCAACCTCCTCGACCACCGCCGCCCGTATAAAGATGCAATCCTTGTGCGCTGGAAACACGGGCTGTGCTGCAGGACTCTTCTCCCCCCGGTCATGTTTTTTGTGTGATCCCTACGCGAGATCGGCATTGGCCGTGCGCGCCTCCGATGCTGGAGCCGTCACACGGGCCCAGCGGTGGCCGTTGCGTCGTCACGTAGACCATCCTCCCTGCCCTGGCCCTGGCCCCGAGATCTCGGGAAATTTCCGTTAGTGTCGCAAGGCGATGAATCTGTTTCATCGCGCCGATCTCGCAGCCGACGGTTTCAGGGACGCCGTCGAGAGAGTTTGAGGCCGCTAAATGAAGGGTTAGTAGAGAGTCACGATTCAAGTAGATCACGCGTGAGAGGTGGTCACTGGAGCGTTGGGGGCGACAGGCGGCGAATGCAAATTAGAGCTAAAGGGGATCATGATTGTGTTCTAAGAGACGCTTGAAAGCGTTCATCAGTCTATCCCAATAATTGCCCTTGTCTTGGCGTAAAAAACTACATGAGACTGTCTCGTTCGTACATGGGCACTGGAGGCCCCTGAAGTACGAAATCACGGGAAAGGGAGAGCGAGTGAAAGATTCCGAGAGAAGAGAGAAATTGAGCAAGTGAGGTTTAATGAGCGCTTGCATGTACTAATACTATGGTATGCGTCAGACAGCATTCTACTTACCAACACTCACGGCTGTTCTTCTGCTTAGCGTCAACACCCAGAATCGTCTATCTATTCTCCCCTGAGGAGTCCCTACTCAGTCTTGTCCGTCTTAATATCTGATTGCCCTTGCTCCTTCTTGTCGCGTGCGGCACACATGTAGTCCAACATGTCTCGCTCCCATTTCTGGTTTTCCTCTTCAGTACCAGGCATGACCGCCAAGTTGCCGACGAAGCGTGGGTTTCCGTTGGAGTCGGTTGTGAGCACGCTGGCTGGGTCGGCTCCGCATTCCTCGACCAAGAAACGGCACCACACCTCGTTGCGACAGGCACAAGCTGTTCTCAACGGCTCATCCAGTGGATTTGTGCAACGTCCAACGAGATCAACTTCGCCGACCTCGACGAGAAGCCGTACAGATTCGAGAGCGTTGGTGTTGGCTTCTTGATACGCATAGTGACTCATGGGTGTGGCTCCGCATTCGTCGTCGATGTCATTGGCCCCTTCCTTGAAACGCTTCAAGAGAAGCTCGACAATCTTTGGGCCAGAGGAAAACCTTGCGGCTATGTGGAACACGTTATACCCAAGAGAATTGCGGTGGCGAAGATGAGTCTCGATGCCTGGCTGCTGTAACAGAAACTCCACCACTTCGAGGTGGTTCATGTGAACCGCTTGTCCGATGCTCAAGTGGGCAGGAGACACCGTCTCTCGATCTCGTAGAAGTTCGGCCCTAAGTAACGCATTCTGGGCGGCAGCATCAAATAGGGCTCGAACCAACGGCATGCAACCACACTCGGATGCAACGCATAACAATTTGTTGCCAACCTGCTCTGTGACCAAGCTGTCTGCTACGTCGTGGACAAGATTGAAAATCAACCCCCATTCTTTGGGCTTCACGTCAGGGATGCCGCCGCCGCTCGATCGCCCAAGGCTTTTGTAGAAGTTGCGGTACTCATCCAGGGCGTTGAAGAAGAATTTCGTTCCCTGGGCTTTCGGGTGGCTGAAGAGGGCCTTGCACATGGCAAGTTTTCCGCGGCGTAGCACAAGGCTCTGCGCCTCCCAGATCGAATTTGGCACAAAGACCTCGTTGTCATCGAGACGGCAATCTTCCAGCATCTTTTTCATGAGTTGCGGAGGCCCAAAGCATCCCAGGATGGCAAGAGGATCGCGACAAGACATCTCGAATTTCTCCCCCTTCGTGCAGTCTGGACGGCAGTACTGGTCTACCCAGTTCTTCCGACGCTTGGACTGGGATGCCGAGAGCTCGACAATTTTCTCAATCGTTGGGAGACAGTCTTGTATGGCTGATTCCATGTGTGTCAGCCAGAAGCAAGAAGCGTAGGTGAAAAATGGCCCGAATCCGCTGCTTGCAGGATCCAAAAATATCTCCGCCTCGTTCTCAGTCGATGCTGTCGCGACTGACTCGTCCTCATCCCAAGCGTAGAGTGGAAGGCAGTGCATGTCTTCCAGATCCTGTTGAGTGTCGGACAACAAGTCCATTTCACCGAACTCATCTAGAAGCAGGTACCTCGAACAATATGTTAAAAGCTTGCCGTTCAGTTCTTCCTTTCGATGGCTGTTATGTTCGTGCTTCTCGTCCTCCAAGGAGTCGATGTTTGTTACCGAATCGACCGTCCACTTTGATGGCTCTTCATGGACCACCAGCTGGAGTAGAGATAGATGGATCTGAATGGCAGCAGGACTAGCAGCATCTGACTCGGCCTTCGCCAGGCCTTCAACTTGCGCTGTTGAAGCAAATGGTGCTATCAGCTTCTTGATCCTAGGGATATCCACCTTGGCTTCCACGGTGGCAAAGCTTGACGCTTTTTTCGATACTTCGCTCAGAGCGATGGCGTAAGACAGTTCGGTCACATTGATTGGCCTTCGAACCGTGGCAACAATCTCCAATGCAAGAGAGAGACACCGTTTCGGTGTCGGTTGATCATGCGTAACGCGACGGAAGAGCTCGAGGTATAGCTGGGAAACCGATTCGTAGGTAAAGTTTGCGAGAAACTCCTCGATAGTCGCCTTGTTTGTGACTGAATCCTGCTTGATATTTTCAATCACGAGTTCAATATATTTGGCGTTGCCATTAGACTGGCTCGAGAGCGCATTTAGCAAGAACGCCTGAAGGTCTGGCTTCAAGTATGGCAACTGCCTCTTAATATGGTGATCCACAATCTTGCGATCTCGAGCCTGAAGCGCAGGTTGGGCAATTTCCTTTGCGCCTTCCAAATGGCCAAGGATATGCTCTTCCGGCCTGGAAGAGAACATGACTTTCAAGTCTGGAAGCTCCTTCTGCAGATCGCTCAAGAAGCCGACAAGAGGGCCAATGATCTGGTCATCGCCCTCGTCAAGTCCGTCCAGGACAATGTAGAGGGTTCTTTGAATTCGTTTGAGTTGCTTCGCCAAGAATCCCGCCAGCTCCGGATACGTCAGCACGGTTGCGTCTGATGTGCTCTTCCGGCGTTCTTCATCCCATTTATAAAATTCCTCTCTGGCATCCACTTTCTTTTCGAGGAGTTGAGACGTAAGACTTGAGTAGATGTTAACCAAACTTTCCGCGTCGATCTTGTTCCTGCAATAGTGGTAGAGAACAAAAGGGTGGGGAATCTCAGCCTCGGCCTTTTCGCACAAGTAATCGATGACATGAGACGTGACGACGGTTTTACCGAAGCCCATACCACAATATAGTACTAGAAAGCCAGGGAAAGGCAAGGAGAGCCAGTCGCAAAACGACGCGTCGTCAAAGATCCACTGACAAGCTTCGTTGGACCGAATTTGCTGCATCTTGGCGTGAAGCTCACCTCTCGACTGGCTTATCTGCCGCCCAAGCCGAGTTTTTACTAAGGTTCGTTGTTAGCGTATACTCCAAGACCAATAGATAACACTCACCCTCATTGTCAAGAGTTATGTCTGCAGTCAGCCGAACAACTTCGCTCGTCTCCAGAGACACCAATTCCTGGAGTCGGTTGGCTGACTTGTTGAATCTTGCCGTCGCCTTATCCAGGTCACCACTGAGCTTCTTAATTGTTGCTTTGCCCGCAGAAACTTTCGATCTGATCAATTTGATTGTCATGAGGTAGAAGCTGATAGCTTCTTTGTAGACTTCAATAAGTAGCTATATTCAGATGAGCGGACGTTTCGAATTTCGATTCTTCACGAGGGGAGACGTGAGCGCCAGGATAGATAGAACGACTCAGAGAATTGATGTTTTGCTTACCTGACGAGCCTCCGGTGAATTGCACAGAGAGTCAAACTTGTCGATGATAGGGGCATTGTTAAACATCTCAACGATGTTACTGCTGATGGTTTCCGCCGCTCCGCAAGCTGCAACGACAATCTGTTGGCTTCGTCAGCGGAGTTCCCTCATGTGGATATAAGAGAAAGCCAAGAGAACCCACCGTGAAGAATGCTGACAAGATCCCAACTGCGTTGGATGCGGATGGGTCCAGGCTCGCAAGAGTTTTGCCCAGAGGCATGAGGAAGTTGGCGAATTGCGCTGGCTTATGCAGTTTCTCCAGGCCTTTCTGGAACCATGACTTCTGAGATGGATCATCGGACTCCTCCTTCAGTGTGGACATGAGCTCTCTGACACTCTGGACCGTCATGGCAGCTTTCGCTTCCGATTCGTCGAAGCCTCTGAGGGCAACTTGAAATGCCGAATCCCAACACCTAGAGCCCCAGGCGTCTTCTAAGGCGACATCTTCTGCAGAGAGCTGAGCAACATCAGACTTTGCCGGGCCCAGCTAAGATATGTCAGCGTACTCTCTTACTTGAGCCCTGAGAAGACGTTGTAGATACCTCTAAACGCGCGTTGCTCTCGACTGCCGTTGAGTTCCTGATAGTTCAGACATAAGCCTTTGCTCAATCGCAGGCTGGTCTCACAACTCACAGAGAAAATCGACTGCCATTGTCTTCAGATTGACTCTGGAATTCTTGCAGTGCGGCTAGGGACCCAACCGGCGGCCTAGCAATGCTGTGGTTCTCGAGCTGTCTTCCATCTGCACGGGCCGAGGATTTCGTTTTTCCAATTCGCAAGCTGTGATACCACTTCCGCGGTTTGACAGGTTTCGCATCCTCCATTGCGGTATCTACGCCGAAAGTCAAGGTATGCAGGTAGAACTGCCAGAATATATTGTGGCGCTATGGTCTGTCGTATTATTGACTCAAGCTTCCAGTTGATGTCTGGGCATTGTGCGTCGTAGAGGATGCCTTCTTATTCCACCTCATCGACGCGGGGTTACGTGTCCCGTGTCTGTTTCGAGGCAGCAAGTCCGACATGGCCAACACTCACGCGATGCATGTACTCGTAAGTGCATGCATGAGAACGGGGGGATATTTGTCGAAGAAGTTCATACAGCGACCAACGAGCCAATGAGTGTTGCTTGGTAGGCGCCCAAAATCTTCAGCGCATACTAATTATGGAGAAGCTAGACTCCAACCCTCGTATGTTTATGGAGAGGGCGGCGGTGCGATACATAAGCCGTGCCTCCAACTTGGCAGTGGGGATCCGAGCGGCGCTGGAGAGCGGCTCCTGGGCAGCAGAAGTTTGTTTCGCCGGGTCGAAGACTTCATTAAGCGCAACGATCCTAAGTAAACGCATCACGGCCCTGGAGTCAATCGTGCCTACCGTACGCCTCAAAGTTCTATCATCGCAAACTAGGCACCTACGAGGCTGCAGGGTCTTCGCACTTGTCAACAGAAGTCCTGAAACGCGCATTTCCTCTTAGTAGGCCTCTTGTCGGCCCGCAGCGCGTTGAAACGAATTGCTTGCTGCATCCGCTGGGCCTGCAGCTGTGTTCCAGTCTAGCCAAGGCGCCGGTTTTTCCCTTGCACGCAGGGGACCCGTTGGTGTCAGACAATAGCGCGGGAGTCGTCGCAGAGCGGCTCGCGGCGCGGATGGAGCCCCGGGGCCGATGCGGCCAGTGACGTTGTCGGACCCTCTGCCGCAGCCAGATCGACGCGGCACGCTCGCAGAACAGCCCAGCATAGGGCATCACGTTGAAGCTTGCTGGACGCAGTGCCGGCACGACAGCAGCGCAAGCGCATCCTCCAGACGGTGGACGGAGACCTCGTCGGAGCTCTCTTCTCTCGACACTGTAACCGGCACGTTCGAGGCACGTTCTACCGAGCTTCCATCGCTGGCGCCCCCACCCGACTCGCACGGGAAGCGGCCTGCGGGGGTGCCAGCAGGTGCCCCGTGCGCGGCACCGGTCATCTGCGGCAGGGCCGGGGTTCGCGGTGCTAGGCTCTTGGCGAGTTCCCTGCATCTCAACCAAACCTCTCGAGTTTGCACAAGCGAGACGACGTTGATGGCCCCCGGTGCGCTTTGCAGGGCGCATCGTTGGCAGGAGGTGGAGGACGGCTGACCTCTGTCGCGGCTGTTTCCGTGGCGGTTCGTTGTGGTGCACGGATTGGCTTTCGTCTCCAAACTGAATTGGGCGCGACGTTGGCGACGAACGGTCCTCGAGGGCCATTTACGTACTCGTAGATACAGTACTCGGTACTCGGTACTCCATCGTCTCTCAGGTATTGCAAGCTCCCTGCATGCACCTGTGCGAGCATGTCGGCACCCCGGAGTCGCCGTCTGCTCGGGTCGCGTGCGTTCGATGCAGCCGCAGCGCAACCGCAACCGCCGCCAGCTCGAACCCACAGGGGGCCACACCAGCACCTGGTACCCACGGAGTCGCCCTCGGCCGTAAGGTGTGGGCAAGGAACCGAAGCTACCTACCTTACCTACCTTACCCCACGTCGAGCTCTCGCCGCCGACCTCAGCTGCCGTCCGTCCAGCACACTCGCGGCTGTTTTCTCCTCTCGCCTCCGCCCAACACATTTCGTCATCGCACCCGTTGTCTCACTCGTCGCCCGACATTTAGTCTGTCACCGCTGCATCTACCGCTGCTGCGTCCCTCCTCGCCTTGGTTTCCACGTACGTCTTGCGTCGTCGGTCGTGGCTGTGGCGGAATCGTCATTCTCATCATCCTTCAGTCAAGCATCAGCACACGCCGCCGCCTCCTGGCAGCGAGCTTCATCGATTGCCGGACGCATTCGCCAATCGATCCTTATCCTCCCGAGTCGGCCGTTTTATCTCGCGACCTCGAACTGCGCGTCCACGGCCCCACAGCTTGAAGCTCCCCGCGCTGCGACCAGCTTTCGCCCCTTCGCCTAAACGCTCGGCCGTACCCTCGAATGCTTGCCTCTGGCCGACCAACACACGAGTAATCGTACCAGACGTCCAGCCAGGCGGCCGTGCGCTTGGGGTTCGCTTTCGCTCCCCTCGGGCAGAGCATGAAACGTCCCCACCGCGTCCACGTGTACCTTGTTGCTGCTACGACCAAGAAGCACCAAGAGCCAGTTGAAAGCCACGAGAGCTGCTGCTGACGCGCCACACGACGACACGGCACCGACGACGAAGCGACTCGGTCGCAGGCTCCTAGCGGCTGGACCGTAGAAGTCGCTCGCAGCTGCTGCTAGCTGCGTAACCTTCTCTGGGAGGCTCTTCTGGAAAGGTCGTCGAGCCACAGCGGCCTCTGCTCGTCACACACCCCGCGCCAGAGACACAGACTATCATGAGGCGCGGGCGCTCCTCGAACTCGCCCTCGCCCTACCGGGCGTTGGCTCACCACCAACAGGGCAGCTCGCCGACGGCCGTAGACCCGAGCTCGCTCATCCGCTCCTTCGACGTCGAGACGAATCCGACGCGGCCGGTGCGCCCGTCTCCGTTGGCGGCGTCGATCATCAGGGACATGCCGCTTGACCTGGTCGAGCGCATACGGTCCTTTCCTTTGTTTCAGTCGGCCCCTGAGGAGTTTCTCGTAGCCATCGGCAATCATTTGAAACCCCAGATTCACGGACCCAACGATCACATTATCACCGAGGGCGACGACGCAAAGGCCATGTACTGGCTCGTTCGCGGCGTTGTCGCCGTCACCTCCCGCGACGGCGAGGCTGTGTACGCCGAGCTCAAGCCTGGCGCGTTTTTCGGCGAGATCGGCGTGCTCATGAACATGCCGCGAACCGCCACCATCGTGGCTCGCACCAAGTGCCTGCTGCTCGTCCTCAAGAAGGAAGACCTGCAACTCGTCATGCCCAAGTTCCCGTCCATGGAGAAGGCCATCCTGGAGGAGGCGCAGGAGCGGCTCAATCTGCTCAAGAAGAAGCGCCAAGAAGGTGGTGCTCTCAAGTCGCCCAAGGCCGACTTCGTGCCGCGAGCTGCCGCGCCGGGAGAGGTCTCAAAGGGCGAGAGCGGCGTCATCAAAGACGGAGCCGTGGTCAACCACAAGAAACGCAAGAGCCCGAGCCCTGGTATCATTGACGACCCGGCCGCCGGCAGCGCCATAGGAAGCGGCTTCGTCAACATCCGAAAGACTCTCAAGGAGCTTCCCTTGTTCTCGTCACTGCCACCTGACATCCTCCACTTTTTGGGCCTCAGCGTGCAGCCCAAGACGTATCCGCCATTCACCGACATCGTCCGCCAGGGGAGCCCTGGCAATGAAATTTACTTCATCGTGCAGGGCGAGAGCGAGGTCATTCACGAGCCGTCGAAGGAGCACTCCGGATCGCAGAAAGCCCCCCGGCAAATACAGTCACGGCCGCGCCTCAGGGCGGGCCAATACTTTGGAGAAGTGGCCAGCCTCGGCCTTTCGCCCGGCCGAACGGCCACTGTCAGGTCAATCACAACCGTCGAGTGTTTGATGCTCCCTGGCGATGCCCTGGATGAGCTCTGGCGACGGTGCCCCCCCGGCATCAAGTCACAAGTTGAACACACTGCGAGGCTGCGTTTCAAGAGCCAGGATGACGATGTGGACATGTCCGACGTCGACGGGGTAGACAAGGACAAGGCAGAATCGCCGTCGCCGACGACGCCGAGCAGAGGCGTTTTACCGGACCTAATATTTACGACGCCGTCAAAGGTAACGTCCCCCAGCAAGGACGACTCGGACATAATGGAGCCCAAAGACCCAGACCCGTTTCTGAGCGTCAACATGGAGAATCTGAGGAACCGTCGGCGTCATTCGCTGGCACCTCCCACACCGCAGACGGATAGCTCGAGCTTGACACCGGGACGGCCGACCGCAGGGCGATCGCCGCTGATCGACGCGACGCCCATTAGATTTTCCGTCACGGCGTCGCCTCCAGATAGCTCCGAGGCGCCGGCAAAACGGGCCAAGACGCTGCCTCGTCGCCCGGTCTCGCAGGAAAAGCCCCCACCCCTGCCGGACAACATCCTCGTGCGTGTTCTTCAGCACCTCGACATTGGCGAGCTGATGCGGCTACGTGCAGTCAGCAGGCATTGGCGGGAGATTTTGACGACGTCCCCGGATATCTGCAACAACGTGGACCTGTCGCACTACAACCGCAGGGTGAGCGACGAGGCCATCATCCGCATTATAGCTCCATTTATCGGCACGCGTGCCATGAGCATAGATCTCAACAACTGCTTCCACATTACAGACGAAGGCTTCTCTGCTCTTTGGCGCAGCTGCGGCAAGAACGTCAAGCAGTGGAAGATGAGATCTGTGTGGGACGTATCTGCAAATCAGATCCTCGAGATGAGCGAACTCGCAAAGGGTCTCGAGGAGGTTGATTGGAGCAACTGCCGCAAGGTGGGAGACAACCTCCTGGGCCGCGTGGTGGGATGGGTTGTTCCCGGATCGCCCGCGGCGGCCAAGAAGGGCGTGGTCATATCGCCTTCCAGTGGTCGTTCGAGATCGTCAAAGGACAAGAAAGGGGCGCAGAAGCAGGAAGAGGCCAAGCAGAGCCCTGCCCCGGGCACCGTGTTCGGATGCCCCAAGCTCAAGAAGCTGAACCTGTCATACTGCAAGCACATAACCGATCGGTCCATGGCTCACCTCGCGGCCCACGCCTCCAACCGCCTGGTGTCACTGTCCCTGACCCGGTGCACCTCCATCTCGGACGCCGGGTTCCAGTCGTGGGCGGCGTACAAGTTCGAGAAGCTGACGTACCTGTGCCTGGCGGACTGCACCTACCTGTCGGACAATGCCATCGTGGCACTGGTCAACGCCGCTAAGAACCTGACGCATCTGGACCTGTCGTTCTGCTGCGCGCTGTCCGACACCGCCACCGAGGTTGTCGCTCTCGGGCTCCCGAGGCTGCGCGAGCTGAGGCTGGCGTTTTGCGGCAGCGCGGTGAGCGACGGCAGCCTGGAGAGCATCGCACTGCATCTCAACGAGCTGGAGGGCCTTAGCGTCCGCGGCTGCGTCAGGGTCACCGGCAAGGGCATGGAGAGCGTCTTGCGGGGCTGCACGCGGCTCAAGTGGACGGACGTGAGCCAGTGCAGAAACCTGGAGGGCTGGCTCCGCACAGGTAGCCTCGCCAAATGGGGTTTCGACGACCGCACGGCCAAGCCCGCGCTCCCGACGGGGATACCGGCCGCGATGCTGGACGAGAGCGTCGGCGAGATACCGGTGCCCAAGACCATGAGCGTGGCGATGCTCACGACGCCGAGCTACCTCCCGCGAGGGAGCCTGGGGTTCCTGGGCCGCCGAGCGAGGCAGCCGGTGCGTTTCATCGTGGAAAAGGGGCTTCAGGGGCTCCGATGAGGGTGTAATGGAAGCATGTCTATTTTGGATATTTGAGGATGGGTGCGATTAGGTTGGACTACGTGGCGGATTTGCTCATGTTGGTCTTAGCTGCTGCTTAGTGTCGTTGGAGACGGGACATTTCACGACGCGGGTGGGGATAGAGCGTGAGGGAGGTTTACGAGACATGATACCCGCTCACTGAGTGAATGACGACATGCGAGCCACGATGAAGGACAGGGCATTAATAAGATGGGTTTCAAACCGAACGGCCACAAATATTACCTTCTCCATGGTGAATCCGGAGATTGCAATGTCCGGGCCCGCGGCAGTCGGACCGGCCGTGTTTGTGAGCGGCGGCGAGAGTTGCCCGGAAGTTTCCAGAAGCGCATCACGTGACGCGGACTTAGTTAAGCTCCTAGTTCCGACCGCACGTCATGCCGTTCGTTGCCTTTGACGCAGATTATATACGACCCTCCCCGCAGGGCATCGATCCTGATCCTGCTCGCAATCACATCACCTCACAACTCCCAACAGCGCATACGGTGTCGACATGTCGTTTACGCTCAGCATCCGGCAGGGCCCTGCGCGCCTCGCGCAGCGCCTGCCCGAGATGACCAAATCCGCCTTTCGCGCTCCCGTGCGGAGCTTCCACCAGCCGGCCAAGCCGAGCGCCAGCTTCTTCACCTCGCGCATCACAGCCTCGACGCGCAGCGCCTTCTCCCGCGCCCAGGGCGCACGATCATACAGCCAGGATGTCGCGGCGCGGCAGGCGGTCGCGGGCGGGTCGGGCATGCGGCGGCTGCTGGTCGGAGGCGCCATCTTCGGCGGCACGCTGGTGGCCATCAACGCCGTCTTCAACCGCGAGACGCGCGACGACGGCGGCATGCCCATCTACGAACGGGACTACCTGAACAACACGTTCCTGCACACGGGCCTGGGCATAGGAATCATCGGCTTGACGGCGAGACAGATGGTGCAGACCGGCTTCGTGTACCGGATCATGGTCACGAACCCGTGGGTCGTCGGCATCGGCGGCCTGGCGCTGAGCTTCGCCACCATGATTGGCACGCGGTCCATCAGCCCTGACAAGTAAGTCGATTGGTGTTTAAGGGTCAAAAAACCACTGCTAACAGTGTCGCAGCTACATCCCCAAGTACGCTCTCTGGACCGCTTTCAACGCCACGCAAGCCGCCTTTGTCGCCCCCCTCCTCGCATTCGTCCCCGCTCCTCTCCTCGCACGCGCTGGCCTCTACACGGTCGCCATGATGGGCGCCCTGTCCATCGTCGGCGCGACCGCTAAGCAGGAGAAGTACCTGTACATCGGCGGCCCGCTGCTCGCCGGCGCGGCCATCGTCGCCGTGTCGGGCTTCGCGCCCCTCATCATCCCCGCGACGGCGGTGCGCACGCTGGCCTTTACCGAGAGCATCTGGCTGTACGGTGGCTTGGCCGTCTTTGGCGGCTTCACGCTCTACGACGTGCAGAAGGTGCTGCACCACGCGCGGCTGGCGCAGGCGGGCGTCATGCGACGCGACCCGGTCAACGAGAGCATCTCGCTGGAGCTGGACTTTTTGAACATTTTCGTGCGCATGGTGCAGATCCTCATGATGAACCAGAACCGGAGGAAGTAAGGGCTATCATACGGGGTGGAGTGTTGGAGGCATGAACTCCTCTCATTGAGTTGGACGGTACAGCGGCCGTCGTGTATAAAATAGGAATATTGATAAAAAAAAGACAAACTTCATAATTGTACCCAAGTGCTGCTCAAAATTATATACAACCATTCGCAGAGCTCAATCATCGCCCAAACCTTTCCTGGCGCGATACTGAGGGCAAAAAGCATTCTCATCCGCCAAATTTCAGCTTCATCAATTCATGCTCCCAACTCAAGAATCCGTGATACATGCTCAGTTCAGTGGTGGGAAGGGGCGCAAGAAATGGCTAGGGCATTCGTAACCTCCTGGGTTGCGGTCCAAGTACTCCTGGTGGTACTCCTCGGCGGTCCACCACCGGCCCGCGGGTGCCACCTCGGTCTTGATGCCGTTCTTCCACCACTGCTCGTTGGCTTTTTGCGTCACCTCGCGCGCTACCTGCTCCTGCTCGGCGTCGTGGAAGTAGATGGCGGAGCGGTACTGCGGGCCGGTGTCGGGGCCCTGCCGGTTGAGCGTCGTCGGGTCGTGCATCTTGTAGAAGAACTCAAGGAGCTGGCGGTACGAGACCTGCGTGGGGTCGAAGATGATCTGCGCGGCCTCGGCGTCTGCAGCTCGTCAGCGATGAGATCAATGGTAGGGAAAAGAAGAGAAACGTACGGCCTGTGTTGCCGTTGCAGACGGCCCGGTACGACGGGTTGCTGACGTCGCCGCCGATGTAGCCGACCTTGGCGTCGATCAAGCCTTTGCCACCAAAGTGTCGTCTGTACAGCGCCTCGGTACCCCAGAAGCATCCAGCTGCGACGGTACAGCGCTGGGCGCCCTCGGGGATGGCACCGGGCGCGTGCGAGGCGGAGGCATCGGGAGCAATGGAGAGGCGCGCGGAGTGCGTAAAGGGGCGGACGAGGCGCGCGACGAAGGGCGGCAGGTGCGAGGCCATGATCGTGAACTCAAGAGTAGAATTCGATTTCGGCAGTTGCGGTGGAGCTCCAAGGGTACGAGTAGACTAGGTTGGAGATGGAGATACAGGTGAGATTGGCTACTGAGCGTCGGACGAGTCGCAGGCGTTTTATGTCGACGGCCGTGAAGTGAAGCTTTGGGATTGGGGAGATACGAGGAGACGGAGAGGGAGGATTGAATAATTATTTAAACTGTTGAGGTGTCGTGGAGGGCGTTAGCACAAAAACGTCGTTGACGTGATCGAGTCCCTTGCCGTGGCCCCGCCGCTACGCCACGCCCGCCGGCAGCTCGATTCCAAAAATGACAAATGGATTCCAAATGGAAGTCTTGGGCTCTGGCCGGTGGGGCGCACGCCTGGACCCTGCGCGCAGAAGTGCCGGCCGGCGGGGCAGGCCGTCGTGGTGAGGAATCGCGTGCTGGGAATATAATTCACGATTCCAGGTGAAAGCGCATGATGATGACACGGCCGAGGTTGGGGCTGGGTCCCATTCCTACGATTAGCTGATGCGGCATCTCATTTCCCCTGTCGAAGCTCGAGTGAGAGCGCTCGCAATACAATGTTCCCCGGCACCCCCAGTGTCTACTGCACACCGTTGGATCTCAAAAACAATACGCCAGAAGGCATGAACGTGCAAGCGAGTATGATACATATCACAGTCAGACATCATTCACTACGGCTCGTGCATGTAAAACGATGACGCGATCCTTGCTACGGAGTAACTACACGTGCTGTCATACCTGAAGACACGCCGCGGTCGCCGCCTGGAACCTGAGAGACCACTTCACATACATGTAATTACGATGATGGATCACAAGCAGCAGACGGAAGAAATATGCATTAACGACGACAAATCAAGATGGCATTTATGCATCTAAAAATATTAATGAATTTATGCATTTTATGCAGAATGATGGCCCAAATCCATCTCCTCGACGCTCTCATCGGCGACGGCGGCGGCGGACTCCAGCTGCTGTTGCTGTGGCTGCTGCTGTTGCTGCTGCTGCTGCTGTTGCTGCTGCTGCTGCTGTTGCTGTTGCTGCTGCTGCTGCTGCTCGGCGGCGGCGGAGGCGGAGGCGCGACGGGCAGCAGCGTCGTACTGCTTCGTCTGCCGGCGGGACCACTTCCCGCCTGGGCCCTGCGGAACGAAGGGGCAGTCCCTCTCCTTGTGGCCGATTTCGCCACACTTTAAGGGGGTTAGCACGCTCTGTTCCCGAGGGAAAAGGGGAGAGGAACTTACTGAGTAGCAGCTGATGCTGCTCTTTGGGGGTCGGGGGCCCACGCCGCCACGGCCCCCTCGGCCTCCTCGTCGTCCTCGTCGTCCTCGTCGTCCTCCTCCTCGGCCGCTGGGGCCCCAGACAATGGCCGCAACGGCCTCACCCAACGCGCGGATATCATAGTTCATCTATAATATACCATTTAGTAACATCACACATAGTCGTGGGGAAGGTGTGAAGAGGGTCTGACACTTACGTTGGAGGCGGCGGCGGCGACAAAAGCCTTAGTGGACATAAACGAGGTCAGAAACAATACATTACAAAAAATTAAAGAAGTGCGTAGCACAGGCAAAAGACTTACCAGAATAGGCGGCGGCGACGACGACGATGAAAATTTGTTTCTGATGAATAACGTTAGTACTCTTTACCATGGTCGTCATGGGGAAATCTGTGAACAAGCATCCTGGGTAAAGGGACTTGGGGGAAAGTTGTCAACAAGTAAATTGGACTTACCAGAAACAAGAGGGCGGCGGCGGCGGTACTGATGACAATGACTGTCTATGAGCGAGGTCAACTATCCTATTCTTTACTATGGGGCACGGGGCGAAGGGTCGTGGACAAAGATACTTACAAAGTTGGTGGCGGCGGCGGCGGTTGATGATTCTGCTTCTGCTGCAAGACGAGGTTAGCAAGAGTCCATCGAGAGTGGCGGGAAGGAACTGAGGATAGGGATCTGTCTGATGGGGCTGCTTCCACTCGGAAGTGACCAAATGCTGTGGATGGGGAAGGCGTAATACTTACAAAACTCGAGACTTGACGGAAGCTTGAAGAAGCAGAAAAAGAGAGCACGAGAGGAGGCAAACAAGAAAAGGCACGTATGGGATTTCCTGATCACCTGACCCAGCGGCTGTTGAGACCAAGAGGGCGCGTTAGCGTTGTCTCGTTGCCCAGGCTCTAGGGACCAGGTGGCACACTATGTTCAGCGGTTCACCTACTGGCAATTAGTGGTAGCGGTAGTGGTAGTGGGTAGTTGTAGTGGTAGTTGTAGTGGTAGTGGTAGCGGTAGCGGTAGCGGTAGCGGTAGCGGTAGCGGTAGTAGATACGACTTGGACCCTCACGCGGTTATATCAGGATAAGCTGGTTATTGTGCACTACTTTCATGTTTGGAGGGCGGCGAGAGCGCGAAAGAAAACCAAATATCAAATGAGTAGCCCTTTCAGGCTTCTGGTGGCGCTCTACGATAGTGGAACATGAGTGAACCTGGCGTCAGGTTCGGTGCCATTGCAAAATTAAAAGTTTAGTGCAATACATTTGTTGTTTTGTGCAAGACTGAATTCGTATTCTTTGGCGATTACCGCAACGCAAGGCGTTCTGAGCTCGATAAGGTTTCTTGACTTTCGAGTCCACAGTCATACTTTCGATGGAAGCCCAATCTCAAAATCATCGCTGAGGTCGGATGTCGCTCGGGTCTCGCATGGGTGGGTGGGCGTCTTAAGAGGCTTCACGTTTCATCTAGCTCTCAGGCCACCACGCATACCCGTACCCAGGAGTTCCAGCGACTACCGAGCTGTAGCGCCGCCGGATATCATTACTGCGATTAGCTAATGCGGCATCTCATTTTCCCTGTCGGCTTGAGAGCTAACACGTGTTGCCTCATTTTCTTTGTTTGCAGGAGGAGGAAAACTGCAAAGACCTCCCTGTTGCCCTCTATTGCAAAGGAAACCTTAGCATGGGGACTGTGGCGTAACTGGTGTAACTTAATGGGCGGAGGCGTGCTGCATCTCTGCGGGGGCTCCAGGCACTGTCTGGTACTCGCATGTATGTATCTGGACGACTTCGATACCCGATGCCAATCAATGCCTCAAGCCCACTCCGGAAGGGTTCGATGCACGGAGGCGGTTTTGCATTTAGGATCCTTCTACACCATCGTCCTCGGGCTCTGTTGTCCCTCATAGATAACCAGACACTGACGTTGAGACCAAATCCACTCCAAGTTCCCATCGCAAAATAGCTCCATAACGGCGTGGCTATCCTTGTCCACTTGCGATAGACTCGTCCCGAGCCCTTGAACGTAAGGGAAACGTCCTTCCCTCCTCCCAAACGCCATGAACCACGAGCGCGCATTGCCAACAGCGACGGGGGTGCCCAAACTGTCGAGTCTGATGTGCCCAAGACTTCCCCGATGGCCGTCTGAGAAATTGCAGAGTATGCCTGTGATGCCTGTGCCGTCCTTCATGATGCAGGGGATGACTTCCTCCAAGTTTTCCAGACGATGCGAAGAAAAGAAGTAACCTTCCGTACCGGGAACTACACCGTTGGGCGATGGCCGCGGATACTCGAAGGGCAGATCTTCCACCTTTGGACGCTCGCTCGCAAATGCCCAAGTCCGCGTGTTATGGGCCGAGTCTTCGAAGAAAATACGACTAGGTTCTCGGCCGGGCCGGTCGACCAAGACAAATGGTTTGTGGACTCCCCTGAAATAGGCGCCTGCTACAAAGATACGATCTTTGTCCGTTCTGAACTGTTTGCCGAACGTCAGTTCTGCCAAGTAGCTAATGCAACAAGGTTGTCATCTTACACCGACAGCTCTGGCGCGGCCATACCTGCAATTGCGTTGCCAGATCTCTGTAATAATCTCACCGCGGTCCAGCGGCATATATAGACATGTCGCGTAAGCGTTGGACTCATAGAATGCCATGTCTTCACCGGCTCTATGGGCGTGAATGCCCATTGGATAACGGCCCCAAAGCACCGAGTAGCCAGTCACCTCCGGGTCATTGCACCTGAAAGATGACATTCGCGCAGGTGGCTGCATGGAAACTTCGTCGGTGAGACGGTGGAACCGAGGTCGGCTCGGTTGTGGGACGTTCCACGCAATCATTCCTCGCTGCTCGCTTACCAGGCGACGGAGCTTCATCCCCTCATGCAAGGTCAGCTGGGAATATTGCATTTTTAGAGTCGTCAGCCTACATCTGTCTCGAAATCAATGTTCACTTCTTTGCCGTCAAATCGAAAAGTTCGCCACCATGTCCCGGGGACTTCGTCATCGACTCCTGATTCGTGGACGCTGGTGAATGCTAGCTTCGTGACTCCTAGATGATTCTCTGCCACAAGTAGGCACTCTGAGCCACTGCCCGTTTGTTGACACACCGCCTCTGAATCCTGATCTCTAGGAGAGTTTGAGAGCCATGAAACGTAGCGAATGCCTTCAAACTCGGTGAAGTTACACCACAAGCTCTTGCCTGTGCTGACGCTACCATGATGTCCATGGCTAAGAGACCGCAAGCTGGCCGACAAACCACGAGCGTTGTTCGCCACTGCGAAGCAATTTAGGAGGCTGTCTGCTACATTGCCCCAGAGCTCTGTGCTCAGACCAGGCACCAGATGTGCATAATGTACAGAGAGTTCTCGAGTCGCGCTGTTGCGTATCCACAGGCGACGTCTTTTTTCCTCACTGGCTGTGGGTTGGTAGGAGTATTCCATCACTCGAATGAGCGCCCGTAAGCAGCCTGCTTTGATCATCTGAAGACATTGCACATGGCAAGCCAAATGGAGATGTGGGTAGTCGCGATCGTGATCACGGAAAATCGGCCCCGGTGGTTGTTCCACAAATAAGCGCTGCCATGGCCCTCGTTGGACTTTCCACGTAATTAGCCAGAAACCAAAGCATGAGAACGATATGTCGGACTTATTTCAATTTCGTCTCCGTTTTCAATGCTGAACTGACAAAGCGCACATCGAGGCACAATGTGTAGTGTTCTGTCAATAACGATGACAAACTCAATGCCAATGTTAGACATGTTCTCGCCACGATAAGCTGAGAAGACAACATTGCTCAAAAAAACATGGATTGCGCCCCGGTCAGTCATTTTAAGGCGGCAAGCGGGCGGGGTAAGGAAGGCAACAACATTGAGCATTAAGTGTAGATACAAGCCAACAACAGAAAACCACAAGATGAGTGGATGGTTACCCTGAGGCTCTGTCGTCGGACAAACATAAAAGCACGTCTGGATCTCATTGCTCATTTGCACGTTCATGGCTTCTAGCGTATTTTTTGAGATTCAACGATGTGCAGCAGACACTGTGGGTGCCGTGAAACGTCGCATTGCCAGCGCTCTCACTCGAGCTTCACGCATACCCGTACCCAGGAGCTCCAGCGACTAATACCGAGCTGTAGCGCCGACGGATCTGGCTAACAACGGCCCTGCAGGGATTGCCTCCTCATGGCTTGGCATTGACGCACGCCGTCGATCCCAAGTGATCTGGAGCCCTTCAAGCATTAATTCCTTTGATCGTCGAAGTCCCCCAACGAGGTGGGCCTCATTCTCCGTATGTACAATTAAGCAGTGCTACTTGTAAGACACGGGCCCCGTTTCCAATTTTTACCCGCTGCTTGTTGGACGCTCACACATATGCCGGCAATCTCGTGCCAGGAACGCCTAGACCGCCGACCGATCGCCTACAGCCGTCCGCTCACACGGACGGTTCGGGAACGGAGGCGATTCGAGCGGAGCCGGAGCATCAAACTTTGGACGTAGAAGCTTGCACCGTGGCCCACATCGTCAGCACAACCTAACGTTCCGGCTACCCGGTGACGTTGAGCAAAGCCCTGCTGAAATGGTACCCAGGTACTTTCGGGGTCCCGCTCCATGGAGGCTTCGGCGACCGGCCCCGCCCGCATCAAGCATCGACGCGCACTCAGCTTCTTCGAGAGCAAATAACCTCGTGTCGCATACGTTCCGCGGGCTGTAATCTCGGATGACTCCGTGTCGCGCCACGCCAGCATGTCGTCCGTCAAGGCGACCAAGAAGAGCGCCTTCTCGTGCGAGCCGTGTCGCAGGCGCAAGGTGAGCTCGGCCAAAGTCGCTTCAACGTCATGCTCGACTGCTCACCTCTCCCTCCAACCAGGTCAAGTGTGGCGGCGAGCAGCCAGTCTGCCAGCGCTGCGCGGCCCGAAACGACGAATGCATCTATAAGCTGTGCGGTGTCCCCTCGCGTGGCACACCCCCGTCTCGGTCACTGACCGAAGCCGCCCTGCAGGAACCCGACGCTGTCGTATACGCAGCGCCTCGAGGAGCGAATCAAGGAGCTCGAGGACCAGCTCGCCAACGCCGGCAAGTCGCCCGCGGCGGCGTCGTCGCACTCGAGCCCTCCGACGGCCAACGCCCACGAGCGCCACCCGAGCGCCGACGAGCAGGGCATCACGCGGAGCTTCCGCGGCCTCAAGGTCGACGACAAGGGCGGCATCACCTACCACGGCACCACCAGCTTCTTCAACCTGCCTAGCGACCGCCTGCCGGCAGGCTCCGACTATCTCGCCCCGACCGACAACGACGTGCAGCGGAGGGAGCGGCTCGTCAATAATGCCTGGCAGCAACGAGCGCTGGAGAACCTGTCCGACATTCCAGTGCGTATCCCGAGGTGGCGGGCTGAACCAGCGTGCGGGGGCTGACGGCGTTCTAGGAACCGTTTCAGTACCTGCTCAACGTCCATTGGTGTTGGATCCAGCCTATGTTCAACTTCATCTATCGGCCAGCCTTCACGCGTGCGTCCCCTAGGCAATAGCTTTGCCGGAGAATGCTGACCCCGTGTTGCAGGTGACATGCAGTCTCTAGGCTCGTACTATTCGCATACGCTTCTCAACGCCGTGATTTCGCACTCAATACGATGGGGCCAAAGCGACCCGGCAACCAAGCGGCTGCTCGATGAGTCGTACGACGGAGGCGCCGTCTTCGCCAAGCACGCCCGAGCCATGCTTTTCGACGAGCTCAGCCAGGGCGTGTGCACGGTGCCCACCATTCAGACGCTTCTCCTCCTCAGCGCCCAGGAGTGCAGCCTCGGGAACTCGACGCAAGCCTACGTGTACAGCGGGATAGCTTTCCGACTCCTCGACGACATGGGCATCTGCGTGGACGCTCAGCGCTACCCAGGCTCCGTTCCCCTGACTGACGAAGAGTTGGAGATCCGGCACCGCATCTTCTGGAGCTGCTACTTCTGGGACAAGGTGATAAGCTTGTACCTCGGCCGCTCACCTTCGTTGCGGCAATCGCGCATCTCGCCGCCTCAGATCATGTTCGACGACTCGGCCGAGGACGACATTTGGGTCCCTTTTGGTGCACAGCAAGTCGGCGTGACATGGAAGTATCCACCCACCACGGCTCACTCCGCCTCGTGCTTCATGAGCATGTGCCGCCTGTCGGTCATCTTCAACGAGATCTTGATTCACATGTACGATCCCTTGGCGCAAAACACGGATGCAGAGGTGCAAGAGTGTCTCAGGGCGCAGGAGCCGGCCTTTCAGGAGTGGTGGAATCAGCTGCCGTTGCACCTGAAGATTGACCCGGTCGCGTTGCCAGCCCTCGCACCGCCCAGCCACATCGTCACGCTGAACTGCCTCTACCACACCTTTAGGATCCTCATGTACCGACCGATGCTCACAGGC
Organism: Tolypocladium amazonense; assembly: GCA_024340795.1. Taxonomy (NCBI): domain Eukaryota; kingdom Fungi; phylum Ascomycota; class Sordariomycetes; order Hypocreales; family Ophiocordycipitaceae; genus Tolypocladium; species Tolypocladium amazonense. Next base: position 88,170 of record JALHCE010000140.1, read on the forward strand.
CGGGGGAAGCGCGAAGATGGCGCCATGTCGCCGTTCAAGCATTATCTCGTTGAATGCGTGACTTCTGCGACTGCCATTATCACAATCTTCGACTTGTTCTGTAGAACATTTACGATGAACTACTGCGTCTTGTCGCTGGCATATAGCGTTTACATTGCCGCCTCGATATTCCTGCTGCAGGTTCAGGCCGATCCGGGGGAGCAGCAAGCCATGCGGAAGCTCAACTACTGCATACAATGTCTGGAGCAGGTCAAAAACATCAGCCCAGGTGAGTGATGGCTCTCGCGGCCGGAGGAAAACTCACACGACTAACCTCGAGCAGTCATCAACAGCGCTTTGAATCTCCTCAACAAGGAACTGGCGGCGGTTGGACTTCAGTCTCAAGCACCACCGCCTCCTCCCAGACCTGAAATCCTCATGTCTGGCTCGATGTATCACAACTCTGCCGAGTCCCGCCAGATGCCTCTTCCTTCCCACCCGCTGTTCCAGCCTGCGTTGAACAACAACTTTGCTCCCGACTCCATGCACCCAGGAGTCTTCGAGACCATGTCAACACTGGAGCCCCTCAGCGTGAGAGTTGGGGCGATTCATCAGAAGTCCGAATACCATCAGTCGCCGTTTGGATAAGAGATTGGGTCTGGGGTAGTGGATGCCAAGACATCGGCTTCACTCCCTTTTTCCCACACCATCGCCGCTATGCCGAACCGCCAACCCGTCCCGTGCGGCGTCGTCATGCATAGCGAGAGATTGCAGGAGCAATTGGATACGACAGGGACATTTGCACCGGGGCAGCAATCTCGAGGGGCGCTATATCGCGCTTTTCCGCAATTCATTGATGGAATCACAGCATCTTAGCCAAGCAATCCCCATGCTCAAGGTTGCCTTGTCATCTGATGTAGAAATCAACCCTCGCCTGGAGTTGGGATGTTTTCGGCTGATGACGTTCATCGAGCACTGTTTCGGGAAAAACTTGCAGGCACAGGTACCTCCGGTGACGTTGGGTTGAAGGGTCGAGGCACTCTATTTGTGGTCGAGGGCAGATTGGGATAATTGCATTTGTCTGTCGCGAACACAGGGACAGCACCAGGTCTTGCGGAAACCCATAGCGACTGTTTCTAGATAACGACGCGTCATAGAGCCAATGCGCGCCACAGCGTGCGGAGAAACAATATGTTTGCCCGAGAGATGCAAAATGTTCTGGGTCATCGCGTCGTTCATGCCGTATCGTGATTAATCCTTGCCTGCGGCCTGCAGAAGACACGGCACAGTGTCGTACCGCCGTGGTGAAGCGGAGGACAACTGCGCGAGCGAATTTCACACTTCGACTACGAATGTGAATTGATTTCGACGTTCTTGTCGCGCGAACATGTGCAAGTTCATCGGAGCCGGCAACTAGGCAGCTTGACGACGATCGGATGTTGGCCGAACGGTCCCTCCCCCACGTTGTCACCTCGTATGCGTTGGGTCAGGGGCTGCGACCCGCGAGCCTGGAAATGCACCTACGGTTCGGTTCGGTCGGTTCGGATCGATGCTGCATGCCGTAGGGCTGGTTCGGAAGTTGGCCGAACCAGGCGCACACGTGGAGGCCTGCAGCCGTGCATCGGCAGACCCGGGGAAAAGCGAGGCATCGCGACCGGTCGCTGTCGCGATGCTGCTCTGCGACAAAAAGACAATGCACTTCTCACACGGTGTCGATTGTCGTGAAACTAAGATAAGCCACAAAGGCAGCCGCCGAGGTTACATCCTACCTTACTCATTTCCCCTGAGCTAAGCCTGGCTGCCACGCGGACAGCGCAAGCCACGCCCGAGACTGGAATTTTTCCAGGCCCCCCACGCAAAACGTCTTCGTCGTCTCCTCCTCCCCACACCTTCGCTCTGCAGACGATTGACAGATCAGATGGCGTCGTGAGAGCTCCATCGATCCCACACTAACGAGCGATCCGGCTCGTCTCCGCGCACCGTGGGCCTCTCCAGAATCGAAGCTTAGCGCTTGGCCGTCCCCCCGGGGCCAGGCTCGGCTTTCTCGTCGACGACGATGCTCCCCAAACTGAACCCTTACTATGCGCTCTCGGTTGTGGTCATAGCCTGCGGATCAATTCCCAAAGGCTGGGACGAAGGCGGATTTTCGGCAGCCTCGGGATTAAAGGCATTCCTAGCCGACTTCGGTCTGGTCAAAGGGCGATGGACGGGATCGCCGGCGGAACTCGCGAATCGCCGCGCCGTCATCACCTCCCTCGGCGTGCTCGGCGCGGCCGTCGGCGCAGGCATGGCCATTGCCGTCACGGATCGCATCGGCCGCCTGCGCGCGTGGCAGCTCTTCACCCTCCTGTGGATGACGGGCTTCCTCACCACCACCTTTTCCTCCGGTATCGTGGGCCTCCTCATGTTCTCGCGCATATGGAGCGGCGTCGGAGCTGGGGGGTTGACCGTGGTGGCGCCGCTCTACCTGACTGAGATTGCCCGGGCAAGGTCGAGGGGCATGGTTGTATCTGTCTACATGGTGATTCTGCTGTCCTTCCTCATGCTGGGTAAGGCGAACCTTTGTCTCTGCAAAACTGCTTCCCGCTGACCTTTTCTAATAGGCTTTTTCATCAACTATGCAGTCGTCAGGACAATGTCTCCTTCGCGAGAGCAATACCGCATCGTCCTCGGTGCACCCCAGATCCCCGTCGGTCTCGCGCTCATCGCTTCCTTCTTCCTCAGCGAGACTCCGCGATGGCTCGCGTCTCAGAATCGCTCTAGGGAAGCTCTCGCCGCGCTAGCCAAGCTCCGTGGTAGCTCCGTGGAAGATCCCGATGTCATCAGGGAGTTCAATGGGATCCAGACGGAGATTGAGGAAAAGAAGCAGCTACTGGCAAACACGTCAACATGGACCATCATGAAGGAGATGGCCACCGTGCCGACGTATCGCAAGCGGTTCCTCCTCGGGCTCGCCATGCAGACGATTGCCCAGTGGAGCGGCGGCAACGGCATCACCTACTACATCCCCGAGATCTTTCGCCTGGCCGGCATCCCCGGTCACAAGGGTGCGCTCGTCAACGCGGGTGGCTACGGAGCCGTCAAGCTCGTCTTTACAATGATCTTCACGTGGTGCCTCATCGACTACTTTGGCAGGAGGCGCTGCTTCATGACCGGCCTGGCTCTCCAGTGCATCACTCATGTCTACATGGCCGTGTACATGGCGGTCTGGAGGGGCTCCAAGAACGAGCCGGCATCGGACGCGGCTGTGGCTTCTGTGTTCATATATGCCGTTGGCTGGTCCATCGGTCTCTGCACGGTGCAGTACCTATATGGCACAGAAATCATGCCGACGAGGGTACGCAATGTTGGGTATGCGCTTAACATGGCCATTCACTGGCTCTTTCAATTCGCCGTCGTTCGAGTTACGCCCCTCATGTTTCAAGCACTCGACGTTTGGGGAGCGTACGTGTTCTGGGCTTGTGTATGCTTCGTCGGGTTGGTCATCCTCGGTCTGTGGGCGCCAGAGACGAAGGGGGTGCCTATGGAAAGGATGGAGGAGCTGTTCTCGGGACCCTGGTACATGGGATGGCGGGCCAGGGTAGATTTGGACAGCGATACCGACTCGTCGCATCAACCCAGCTTGAGGGAGATGGATCACGTTGACAGGACGGAGAAGACAGCGGCATGATCGCATGAGCCGACAACATAAGGGCACTTGATTTCTGGGATTGGCACGAGCGACTGAAAGCGAATTTTATGTATAGATCTAAATACTGTCTTAATATTTTTCAACGTCTTTGGCGGATAAGTAATGTCCTATCTTCTCGGGCAACCAACATCTGGCGGGTCCAGCGCACGCCGCTATCATGGTGTCTCATTCTAAAGTTGCCACGGGGGAGATTGTTTGGGTCAGTGGACCATCCACGCCCTCCTCATTGCTGTCGTCTACTTTGCCGAGGCCACGAACGGTTCATGAGCCTGAGGTTAGAGCCAAGCGGTGAAGAACGAATGACAATGCCGAGAATCGAATGCGAGGAAGCGGACGACGGCCCAGTACAATGACATTTGCTAGCTCAAACCTGCTCAGGTAGGCGGAGAAGCTGGAAAATTTTCTCTTTGTATTCCGAGGCACAGTATGTCCGCGGCCTTGTCGTTGAGTGGAGTGGGCGGGAGATGCCAAGTCTCGGGACGGATGATCGCCCAAATCACAAGATATAGCGCAGAATTGGATTGCTGTGCTTGTCTGCGTGACGAACGTCATGCCGTTTGAATGACGAATAGTCGACAACTGATTTCGCTCAGTGCAGCCCATGTCTGGTACAAGAAACGGTCTGCGGCAATTGGTCCCGACATCTGCATTAGTGCATGAGTCTAACTTAAGCTTAAGCGGGACCGTTTGGCAGATGGTCTCAGTTCCGCGCGCCTTGGCGAGCAACTTGAGCAAGTATGAGCAACATATCCAGAGCAGCGACATGCAAATCGAATGGCGATGGGCCGTTTTCGAATGCAAGTTGTTTGTAGAAATGTAGACGTTTCCCTTCATGTATAACAAAATGAGTTACCATTGCCGCTTACCCTTCGCGCACGCTCCAACAACGCAAGCGTTATATTCACATAGCCGGCAATGGCTGCAGCCCTCGCCTACGGGCTGCTGGTCAGTCTCCATGCGCAGCCGGCCCTCGCAGATGGCCACGGGCTCATCGGTTTCGGCAAAACCATGTACCAGCCCCCATGTGCTTTCGCCTGCAGAAGCGTCATAAGCAGCTGCCCGTTGAGATGCACGCCCAAGGACGGTCCCATGCACGGCAGCGGCCACTCGATGACTCCAACGCCGCCGACGTGCTACGTCAGCGACCCGGCTTTCATGCGGACGCTCGCGTTGTGCATTGGGACGTACTGCCCGGCAAATGGCGACCCGCGACTCAGCGTCATCGAGGATTACTGGGCTTCTCACCTGGCCTCCGGCACGGTGGGAACATATGAATGGAAGCCAGTCGTATCTTATACGGAAGCGCTAGCTGCTGCACGGAGGGACGAGGCGCAAGCAGGCGGGAGGAACGGAACACTTCAAGCTCGACATGGCGGCCATGAGACTGAGGACCCCAACCAGTCGGAGCCGAAAGTCCCTAGCTCGCTGCCACGCATCAAGAGCAGGGCTACTCTCCTCGTCACGAGCTTCATTGCAGCCGCGGACTTTCAGAAGCAGTACAATGGCGTGGTGTCGTTTGAGGCCAACGAGAGCGGCCATTCACGATACACCCTCGTGCTCCTGCTGGTGGCGTTGTTCCTGCCCGTCGTTTTCTCCCTCTTCCGACTTCTGCCTTTTCTCAATAAGAGCCGGACCTGGACTTTTTTGAACTCGGTAATGAACTACCCGCCGCTCTGGGGACACAAGCACCGCCAGTCTATCTCCTCCTGGGTGATGGGCGGCGGATACATGCCGACGCGTGGCCAGACGTTATACATTACCGTCATCAGCATCCTCAACATCATTTTCCTCATTGCGCCGTACCACAACATCCAGCCGCAGAGCGTGTATGCCACGCTTCGTCAGCAGGAGATGGGCACAATTGGCAACCGTGCTGGCATGCTAGCAATGGGCAATGTCGTGGCGCTGTTCGTGTTCTCGTCCCGAAACAATATCTTCCTGCGTCTTACCGGCTGGCACTACGACACGTTCCTGCTATTCCACCGCTGGCTGGGATACTGGGCAATCCTCCAATCGGTTCTGCACTCCGTCATCCTGGTCGCCTACTACAAACTCTTCCACGACTACGCCAGCCAAGTTACCCTACCGTACTGGATCGGGGGAGTAGTCGCGACAATTGCGGCGGTCGCGATCCTTCCGGCGTCGTCACTAGCTTTGCGGAAGAGATTCTACGAGCTCTTCTTGTCCACCCACCACCTACTAGTCGTGCTCTTCCTCGTGGGGTACTACTATCATATCTGGTATCGCTACCAATGGAAATGGGGCTACGAGATCTACTTGTTCGTCGCCGTGGGCATCTGGGCTCTGGACCGTGTCATAAGAGTAGGACGCATGGCCTTGGGGGGTTGGCGAACTGCTACCGTGTCCGTGGTGCCGAACACCAACGACGAGTACCTGAGGGTGGAAATTGACGGCGTCTACGCGCATGGTATTGTCTACCTATATTTCCCGACTCTAACTGTCTTGTTCTGGCAAAATCATCCGTTCTCTGTGGCTTCTTCCTTCGCAGGATTTGATGAGACAAAGTTCGATGATGGGTCTAGCAATGAAAGATCCGCCGAGAAAACTGCTTCTGCAGCTGCCCACGAGGTGTCTCGCACGAACTCATCTTTGTCCACGACTTCGTCTACTTCGGCTACTCGTACCAGGGCGACAATCATCATTCGTGTCAGATCGGGCATGACGGCACGCTTGGCATCTCGAGCTCGAGCAGCGGGAGGCTCGACCCGACTGCCCGCCCTCGTCGAAGGGTCTTACGGCTCGGCCCTGCCGGTCCAGCTGTCGCAGTGCAGCATCCTTTTGTGCATCGCAGGAGGCGTCGGTCTAAGCGCGGTGCTGCCGTTGCTCTCCGAAGCCGGATCCAGAGGTGCTCGCCTGTACTGGGGCGTGAGAAATGCGAGTCTTCTCGAGGCCTTTCAAGATGAGATTGCGAATCTCCCGCCCGCCGTGCGAGTGCAGACGAGCATCGCATCACGGCTTCCGATTGCTGATATTCTAAGAGAGGAATTGAACAGCAAAGGATCGGGACCTGTTGGGGTCGTCGTTTGCGGTCCTCCAGGCATGGCCGACGAGGTGAGGCAGACAGTGACGAGCCTTTCCCGGAATGGCTTATTGAGACGTGGCGTAGTCTTTCTGGATGAGACTTTTGCCTGGTAGTTTGACTCTATACTGTACATACAGCATCATGACCAATCCACCGTCTCAGTGCAGTAATACTAGGTGAAGAAGTGACCTAAATCATTGCGAAAACTACTACACAACGTCGAGCTACAAGTCTTTCAAGCAATTGCAGTGTGACGGCATCTTTTCGATGTATGTAATGGTCATGTCAAGCCACGTCCACGGTATTTCCGGATACCTACATGTGCGCTTGACATGGGACAACGCATGGCTATTTACTCCGTACGTATATCGATATTAACCCGACGCCGACTCAGTCAACCACAATTTCAACACTTCTACGCAACTTATACTTTTTTGGCCCTCCACCACATACTCATCCCCCCCGAAACAAATATTGACATCAGATAAAGCACCCTCCAACCCCCCACATCCCACCACACCACCAAAGTAAGTACCTCTTGTTCCCATGGCCCGTGTATACACGCAGTTTGCCGCCCTCGGGGGGACGTTTGCCGCCGCCGGTGCCCATGCTGGCCGTGGTCGTGGCCTCGGCCGAGGAGGTCGGGGGGTTCAAGCCCCCCCCCCCCC